>JAODUJ010202797.1:0-10606 GCA_027564615.1 Psolus chitonoides
GGGAATGCAGTCTGCTCTTTAAGTGCTTCCCTGGTTTTACTTGCACCTATTGTCTTTGTTGAGCACATTGTTTCGCATGTCGGCACAGCACAAAACTCCTTGGACAAGCAGGGCTTTTTTAGAGTATATGCTGTAGGACAAGAAACACTTTGCATGTTTTCACATAATTACCCAAAATGATGCATGGATTGCTTTTGACCCAAAATTCCTGAACATCTCAAAAAAGTATCATTATGACAAACTATCAAACTATACTATGTAATCTATATGAGAAGAATTTTTAGTGTTTTCACAAAATGGCGCCACATGACGCCAAAATGACCGTTGACCCCAAATTACCAAACACCCCAAAGGAGCTCTACCCAAGTTTCATTATAACAAAATATTAAAACTGTTCCACATAATCTGTACGAGGAGGAGGCTTTTCAGTGTTTTCACAAAATGGCGCTACGTGACGCCAAAATGACCTTTGACC
Source organism: Psolus chitonoides (assembly GCA_027564615.1). Taxonomy (NCBI): domain Eukaryota; kingdom Metazoa; phylum Echinodermata; class Holothuroidea; order Dendrochirotida; family Psolidae; genus Psolus; species Psolus chitonoides. The sequence goes on from JAODUJ010202797.1 coordinate 476, forward strand.
CAAATTCCTGAACACCAAAGAAGCACTACCCAAGTATCATTTTGATAAACTCTCAAAACAGTACCATGTAATCTGGAGGGGAAGAAACATTTTAGTGTTTTCACAAAATGGCACTAACTGATGCTAAGATGACCTTTGGTCCCACGTTCCTGAACCCCCCATAGGAAGCACCATAAGCGTAAATCTGTGTGAAAGTTTTGGGGGATGAGAGCCCCAAAAGCAAAACTTTACTGTGTGAAATTTGTAAAGTCAATAGGAGCATCTCCAAATGTTGGGGGATATACCCCCCCCCGATCTACGCAAATGGGAAGCGCTACTTAAAGAATCATATCACAAACTATCAAAACTGTACCATGTTTTTACAAAATACGCCAAATGACGCCGAGTTGATCTTTGACCCCAAATTCCTGAACACCCCAAAAGAAGCACTACCTAAGTATTACTATGACAAACTATCAAAACGGTTCCATGCAATCTGGAGATTCTAGGGGAAGAAGCACTTTAAATGAAACCATAAAATGGCGCTAAATGACGCCAAGATGACATTTGACCCCAAATTCCTGACAACTCGGAATGTACCACTACTACATTACTGTTGTGACAAACCCTCAACATTGTAGCATAAAATCTGTAGGAGAAGAAGCATTTTGCATATTCACCCAAAATGGCCCCACATGGCACACAGACGACCTTTGACCACGAATCTCAGATCAACGCTGATGGCCAATCACCCATCCATTATTGTGTCCGTCGAAGCATGTAGGCCTATGCGTGAGGAAACTTTGAAACAAATTGTTGACAGAGTGATAGATAGACAGATAGATAGATAGATGGATAGACGCCGCCCTATCACTATAGCTCACATCAGCTAGCTGGTATGAGCCAGTGGCAGATCCAGGATTTTTCGAAGGGGGGGTTGCAAAAAACGCAATATCGGTAACATTGAAATATCGGTTTAAAATCGATATATCAGTAAATATCGATATATCAATTCACCTCGCCTAACAATACTTCCCACCATGTGACTTCTAAACTGCATATTTGACCCGATTGCTAATAATAAACGGAACCTTTGACCCATGTAGCACCCAAAACCACCCACCTGAACTGAGCATATAGGAATTGCCAACCCTCATAATTTTGCAGTTTAGAAATCACATGGTCGGTAAGTATTGTTAGGTGATGTGAATAGTAATGAGCGTTCAATGTTGAGATACCTATGTGGGTTGAAACCAAAGAGAAGAAGGGACTTGAGAGTATTTATAAGGAGTGGAGTCTCCCAAGTCTGGAATCTAGTCTGTGGGCAAGAAGGCTTGGATGGTATGGATATGTTCAGCATAGTGATGGATGTATTAGGAGGTGCACTGACATGCAGATTACTGGAAGGGCACCTCGAGGACGACTGAGGAAGACCTGGTCAAGCATTGTGTGGCTAGATCTCAAAGTTTGGAGCTTGGAATCCACATCAGCAGCAGACTGCATAGTGTGGAAGAGTTCTGTGAGAGAAGCCATGAACCGCCTTACTCACCGAAGTGAATTAATTCAGACATTGAAGAGGATGATGATGACCATTCAATTTTAACTACAGTAATAACAGGCTTGTCTTCTTTTTCTAGAGCGATGACCTTGAGCAATTAAAGCTAACCGAGTGTCATTTTATTGTTCTGCATGGATACATATGTGCTAAGTGTGACCACTAACCAGAGTTCTAGCTTCACCGGCCGGCGCCGGCCAGCGGTAGCCAGCACTACCCCTGACCGGCCGGCACTGAGCGCAAATCAAAGCCCCACTGGCAGGCACTATTTATTTGAAGACAGATATTGGCATTGGAAGCAACACTGATTAAATTCCATGTGTGTAGGCTTTTTAAAAACCAACAAAAGACTCTACTTCCTAAAACTACACTATTTGGTTCTGGAGAGCCACGATGGCCAAAACAAATCTAGGTTCTTTCTGAATTGCCACTCACTTGCCTGGTGAAATTAGCCGGCACTAACTTTACACCAGCTATAACCCTGTCCCTAACAATCTGGGCCTACTACTGTGTACGTGTTATGTGAGATCCTAGATATTGTACCACAGCACGCCCGCACTGATGGTCTGAGTGTCCTACAGAAGGGCTTTCATTCATTCTTTCATCCCAAGGGTATTTTCCCCCTCCCATATTTTTCATAGGGTATTTGACCAACTGCCACATTGTTAAAAAGTGATTTGTTGCACATAAGAGGGAACTTTGGGTGTTTCACCCTTTCATCGGAGATTTAAAGGGTATTTTGCAGTTCCAATTCGTCAGTGACGCACACTAATGAAAGCCTGCCAGAGGCCTACATGCAGGATTTTGCAAGAGGGGATTCAAATTTGACATGGAAGTGCCAACCGAGGGCCGGAGTATGGGGAAGGTGTGGGAGAGGGTGTGCTGCTCTCATTGGCCAAATGGCGGTCTACCATCCTCAGTGGGGTCCAGGGGCACAGGCTCTGATGATCTAGCCAATTTAATGGCTTATCAATTTGACTTGGAGTTTGAGGGTTCTGACTAGGGCTGTCATGATATTCCGATATATCGATAGTCGCAATACTTTTTTCCCACGACACTAAAACGGTCTCCCTATGAGTATTGCGATACTGACTAGCTATCCGATTTGGCCGGTAATTCAGCTAATTTTGTGTTGTTTGGGCCAGACATGTCACAGAAAAACTGGCAACCCTGACCTAGCTTGTAGCTTATACACATGCTCACATGCAATGCATGTACAATTAGTAACGTTTGTCAATGGACAAACTTCAAACAAATTTGCGCAGGATTTTACCAGTCTCGACTATCGCATAGCGCTTGTATCAGTTTTGCGAGATTTCCGAAATTACGCAGACATCGTGAGTATGTTCGTTACGTGTGTATCATGGCGTCTAGGCACGCGTCGAGTGTTCTCAGACATTTTTTTTGCTGGTAAACTCACTCCTGTGCTGGTGGACAAAAACAGAATGCATTTTTTTATTAGCTCACCATTTTTATACATTATTTACATTTGTCATGTTTTGCATGTCATGTTGTTACAAAATGAACGAAACAGTTATAAAAACAAACAAACAACAGTTTTAACAATTTGCCAAGTGTCAAGATTAAAAGTTCTAATTTTCGTTGATAGATATTGCGATAGTGCGATATATCGCGATATTTTCGGCTGCGATTATCTATATGTCATTCTGCCATATCAAGACAGCTCTAGTTCTGACGAACCCACAAGCTCCAACGATCTAGCCTTGGGCTTATCTAATCAACTTGGCTTGCAGGAGGGTTCTTACTAACCCATTGCCCCGCCCCCTATTATTATCACCTGTCCCATTCATTTTTGAAATGTCTAGCTTGTAAACGGTGAAACAGAGGCACCTTGATACTCTTTTTCGTAGACTCTTCTGATACTCCTTTCAGCACTGAACTGAAGCAATTAACACAAGTTTGTCATATTTGGCCAATCTCGGATTGGTTGGTTTTATCTTTTATCTTACTTTTCATCCGATCCACCTTCCTTGGTCAGCGTCATTTCAGCTCCGTCTGTTGAAACGGAAAACCCTGGGATTTCTGGAAGTTTGGGATTCTTCTGGGAGTTCCTTTCTATTTGAATTTCATCTGCTAGAAAGTTCGAAAGCTGCTTGTCAGCTGAGGAAAAGGAATAAGAGTGAGACGAGTTATGGGTCAAACATCCAGCAAAACAACTTACAAAGGGATAAGGCTTTGTCAGTTCTTAACTAAAACATCACAAATACCAAGAGCTTAAAACTTGGGAGTAACTATATAGTACCCAGCAACTTTTCAGGTCAATTTTTTGGGAGTGGCAGCATGAATTATTTTGATAACTAGCCTACCCAACTCTTTCAGGGGAGGGGGTTCCTTTAGGGAAGGCTGGGGTGTGGGTCATTGATATGAACAAGTCCTCATGGCTCACTTTGAGAACGACCCTGCTCATGTTCCAGGGAGGGAGTTCTTTTAGGTAAAGTTGAGGATGTTTGTCGCTGATACTAACATATAGTTGATATGAACAAGTCTTCATAGCTTACTGGGGAGTGGCTAATGGCTATGCGAATGCGTTGATTATTCTGAGAAACACCCAACTAATGTGGGGGGGGGGACTTCCGGTAAAGAGGAGGGTGTTTGTCATTGATACTAACATTGGTATGAACAAGTCCTTGTGGCTCACTGGAGAGTGGCTGCATGGATTATTTGGAGTACTAGCCTAACCAACTCATTTTTTTTGTGGGGGGGGGGCTTCTTTTAGGTAAAGAACGCAACATGGTGTCAGAGCTAGGATTCGATCCCACAATCCGTGAATAAAAAAGTTGAGTGCCTTAACAACACCAGGCCACCAAGCTCTCTATATCAAATATCAAAACGTGTGAGAAAGGCCCCATAAAAGCAAGCAAAATACTTAGATTAAATGAGCTACCGAGGGATTCGCCTCCAGACTCCCACCAGGGTTACGCCCATGGACATTACCAGGGGGCCTGTCGTGGCCCCTGGACCCCTCATTAGTTTAGGCCAGGGCCCGACCCAAACTCAGCCACTGTCAGAAGCACGGGGGCAGCGGGGTGACAACTTCCCCCTCCTTCCTGCTAGGGGGTGGCGGGGGAAGCTCAGGTAATACATAAACTGGGGAAATGGACAATTATTGAGCATAAATTTATTTCAAAGATTGCAAAATTTAGCACCATTTTGCATATGAGAACTTTTAATTGTTCAAAATTTTTGCAAATTTACCCCTGCCTAACTCTAACAATAATTAAAACTCCTAAAATGTAGTAGGCTATGTTTCTATTAGGAATAATAAAAGCCCCTAAAGTACATACACAGATAATTTATACCCCTAAAATGGGGAGTGGCTGCGCGGATACAAGGATTATTCCGAGAACAACCCACCTCGTATTGGGGTTGTTGGGATTATTTTTCTACGTAAGGTTCCACTTGGCATTCGCGCAGCCAGGCTGCATGGAGGTAGTTTTGAAGCGGCCGGGTATTCTATAAGTGTACCATTAGAGTAATCCAACCGAAAATGATAAGAATAAGACTGAGGATGAAAACTTAAACTCAACATTTGAGCAAAGTGTAACTGCGCCCTAATTCTATATGACCACCGTGCACCTCCTGTTGAAACTCCCTTGCGGACTCCTATGGAGGTTACCACACCAAGAACCAAGAACGGTGGAACTTGGAAATCCCATCACAATAGCATATTCGGTATATTGATTTTCGAGTTTCTTAATACTAGCCTAGCCGGTATTAATTTAGAATCAGTGCCCATTATACAGAGGTGTTCATTGTCGACCCTTCCTTTGTGACCCTAGCCTAGCCTTGTCAAGTGAGCTGTAATGGTTCTGCGGCTTGGTATCCATCAACCAAAGAAGAACAACACCTTCTCGACATGATCCAGAAATCTTCAGCCCGACTGTGTTTTAATTACTATTCAAGGGAATCCAGCGTCACCCAAATGTTAGCAAAACTTGATTGGACCAGCCAAGAGGAAGACGTATACACAGTCACAGGCTATCGATGATGTTACGTATTACTCACAACCTGGTTGACATACCCTGGCAAGATGTTATGACTAAGCCTACCAGACCAACCAGAAGACACCACTCCCATCATCGTACATGCACTGATGCAGATTCAAGTCAAATCAGCCTCATATGCAAAGTTTCTTTCCATGGACAATCCCTCATTGGAATAGCCTACCTCCTAGTATTCTGGATATCACAGACTATCATACTTTTAAGACTGCAATCAAGGCACATTTTATTTAGGTTTTTGCTCCCACCCAACCTTGTTTCCAGCTCTGTGATGCGGGTATCCGCTTTATCGGAGCCATCGATCCAGATCCAGATTTGACCAGAAACATAAAACATTATAATATGAATATGACGTGTATTGCGTAACTCTAACTTCCGGCACCGATTCTAAATTAGAATTTAGAGCCTAGTTTTTCAATGAATTTTGGTAATCAGTATTCATTAATAGTAATACCCTCAGTGTGCAACCCAGAACACCCACAAGTGCAGGGTTTGTTCGGCCAATTCACTGCCTTCTTTGTGCTGTCTAACATATGATGCATTGCCATTGACTTATCACTGCCACCAGTTCTATCTTTACTACTCGATAAATTCCACACAGAGCGAGCTAAATTTCTGTTGGTCTGGTTGATTGGTGACGTTTTTAGTGCTTCAATTGATCTCGAAAATGTAGTTGCTCGTGCCAGAATCCTCCCTGTGCGAGCTGGAATACTCGAAAAAGCCATATTTTCAGTGTAATTTCGCTCAGTGTTTTTAGATTAATTTTATGCTGATGGTGAAGTCACAGGTTTAGCGGAACTGGTATTCGTATTTCGTGCACTTTGCAGGATGGTCACATGTGGAAGAGCCTGTGTAACCCAAATAACTTTATTGTGTCTGCTCGTAAACATTACTGTATGCGACGTAGTATCGATTTTGCCATTCACTATTCTTTCACGAAGGGTCTTACGTGTTACTCCAACTAATTGTACAGGGATTTTGTAATCGATGGCGCTCGACTATTATTATAATTAGCAGTAGTGTGTGTGTGTGTGTTAGGCACCGTCCATCCAAAGTTGGATGTCTCCCTCCACTGGCAATCTCTTGCCCACAGGATTAGCAGTAGTAATTATATAGATGTAAATACAAGACCCAGTTGAAACTAGCACCGTTTTGATAAAATTTAGCATAATATATAATTGACAAAGGGGGTCAAACTTCCTAAACCCCCAAATAAGAAAATATAGGTTATTCCCGACATTTTGACACCTCACTTGTAATTGTGCCCCACCCAAATGTTTACCCTAGCCCCATGGAAAGTGGGAATATTTCATTATTTTACCAAAATTAGGCGGTGCTGGCCCTTCAAAAAGGGGTTCAAAATTCCTAACCCTCCAAATAAGAAAATATAGCTTATTCTCGACATGTTGACACCTCACTTATAATTGTGCCCCACCCAAATGATTACACCAGCCCCATGGAAAGTAGGATTATTTCATTATTTTACCGAAATTAGGCGGTGCTGGCTCTTTGAAAAGGTGGTAAAAATTCCTAACCCCCCAAATAAGAAAATATAGCTTCTTCTCGACATTTTGACACCTCACTTGTAATTGTGCCCCACCCAAATGTTATCCCAGCCCCAGGAAAAGTGAGATTTTCTCATTATTTTACCGAAATTAGGCGGTGCTGGCCCTTTAAAAAGTACAAGTGAAGTGTCAAAATGTCGGAAATAAGCTATATTTTCTCATTTCTGGGGTTAAAATTCTGACCCCTCCTTGGTAACAAAATTGTTGTGAAATTCTGCAAACAGTGCTCACTTCAGCTTTTTCTGGTAAGCGGTGCTGGCAGACGGTGCTCACTTCTGATTGGTGGTAAATAGGGTAGCATTTCCCTGTATTATTACCTAGTGGCTGCTCAGTCGAGTCATGCGGCATACAAATAGTATATTTGTTCTAGATCATGGCGTCATCACCGTGTGCGTCCGCAGAAGGAAAAAATCCAGGGAGGGGAAAACAAGTTTCCAATGTGGTTGTGCACCCTGGTGGGTGTGGCCACCGCGCGAAACCAAAGATCATTAACGCCGCCGGACTGGGCGCGAAGCCTGTGATCGTCGGGGGCGGGGATGGCCGGATTTTAAAAGCAAGTTTGGGGCCCCCCGTAGCATTTTACAATTTTTAGAAGTGCAGGGCTCCATAACCTGAGTGATCTACGCACGGATAGTAGCATGTTAGTACCATACTGTTTTCCTAGTAAAGTTATGGTAGGCCTACTGTTGTTCAGTTATGGTATGCCTACTGTTGTATAATTTCTCCGATTAGAACTATAGATGTCAGTCGTAGGTACTGAGTGATGTATTAGGACTCGAGTCTGGACTCGGACTCGAGTCCGGGTTTCGAAGGACCAGGACTCAGTGGCGTATCTGGGGTCACTTGTCAGAGGGGGGAGGGTCTTGTTTCCCGGTGAACACCAGTTCGACTCGGTCTCCTTTACTCCTCTCCCTTTCGTCTCTCGGGCTTCTTTCACCCCCCTCCCCCTCCTCAGGTGCGGATCCAGGGTTTGACGCAAGGGGCGCAGCTTGTGATGGCGAAGCCCGAACATGGGAGCGCCGAAGGCGTGAAATCCCGATGGGTCAACCCACAGGAATAGTTTGAAATTAAACACTGTTATATGCGATTTCCTGGCATCTGGCAATCAAGGTAATCAATCAAGTACACAAACAACTTTTTTATGTCATCGTGCATTATCATGCATCATTTTGTTACAGTGGTTTGGCTATATGATAGACAGTGGCGCCGCCAAAATTAAGTTGGATGATCGTGTCCGAACGATTACATGGCATGACAAGAAAAGAAGAAAGAAGAAAAATGGCTTATGTCCAATGTTTGGGTTATAAAAGTACTATCGGCACAAATGACATCAGATATCATTGCAAGATAACAAGGAACAAACACTACTGGGCAGTGGCGTAGCCACGGCGTCGCCACGTCAGTCAACGGGGGGATGTGTTTCACCCGTTCCGGGGTAGATTCTCATCCGGGCCATAGTAGTGTGGGGTCTTTATCCAGGAGAAATCCATGTTTTCCCCACTGGTCTCCAAAATTGAAAAAAAAAAAAAATCGACTGAAATGTAAATTGGATAGCCTCTCGACGTGTCGCGTAATGGGGCCATTCAGGCCTTTCCACAAATGTGGCAGCCAAGCGTCGCAAAATAACTTCTGTGTATATATTATTTTTAGGACTTGGCCTAAGTCCAGCCGAGTCCAGCACACCGTCTTATTCATAACTTGAATTTTCTGCAATTAATTTAATATTTATTATACGAAATTCCACTGGTAAAATGAGCTCACATCTGAAAGTCACAATTCAGCTTAACAACCGCCATTCTAGTCCCAAAAGACATAGAACCTGTCGTTTGAACAAGACCTCAGTTACAGAATTATACCACACTCTCAATATAATTAGCATCGTAAACATTATTGCCCGGTTTACAGTGGGGGGGGGGGAGGTCCTGGCATCCAATTGAAAGCAGACCAATATACAAATTGGGCACCTTCATTTTCCTCAACTACAGATAATCATTCAAATCAAATATATGTGTTTCTTGTTGCTTTGCGGGACCCTATATCATTATCTGAATATCAATGATCCAGTTGGTTGCTTGTGTGTGAAATGAGCCGGAGCGACGTCGTCCACGTTTGTTTGAAAATCAATGAGACATCGTTACGACGTCGAATTGACTTCATCAAGCATTTATCAAACACCAAACGATCGATGAAACTACGTCGACGACAAGGCATTCATTGCCATTTGAAGATCGGTTGGAGGTGGAGAAAATACGTTTACGCACCCCAAATCGCCAAACGAGATGTCATGGTGTCGAGATGAATTAGTTCGCCATTTCAACATCCCTCTGGAAGGGAGGTGAGTACGGTATTCTATCACACCATGTCGACTTGTCAAGATAAGTAATCTCACCATGTCGACATCCGTGCCCTTAATGTCATTCCCTTTTATAGCTATTCTAAAGACCTGCCCAGACCTGCCCAGTTAGCTGTCGTCCAGTGGCGTAGCCAGTAGGGGACAGGGGCAGAGTTCCTCTCACACACAAAACAATGGGGACAAAATGGGGTGATGGCAGGACAAATTACTGTTTTTTAGCTGTGTTTTCATTGCTGAACCATAACATGGGGGTGGAAATTTTGTTGTTTTCTCCTTAAAATGGGGACGATTTTTTTCTCTCCCTCACACCATGAAGGCTGGCTACGCCCCTGCTGTCGTCATGAGAGTAAGCACATTAAGTATGCAAAACAACAGAAGTTCATGCGACACGTTATCTCGCCAAGTTGAACAGGCTGTTGACATGGCAAGATCATTTTTCTCGCCAAGTCGTCTTCTTTCCAGAAGGATGTCGACATGGCAAGATTTTATATCGACGTCATGACATCTCGCTTGACACTTTGAGAGCTCCGTACATATCGGTTCCATCAGTCTGATGTGAATCAAACACTAACACCAAAGGAACACATGGGGCAACCGACCCCTCAAAGTACCACCCGGGATGTTGACACGAGGTTATCATGACTGCATCCTTCAAAA
>JAODUJ010202907.1:0-10606 GCA_027564615.1 Psolus chitonoides
AGTTAGGAGTGAAGTGGATTCGCCAAAACCCCCCGGTTTGGGAATCTACGAACGACGTATACTTACCCCATATTGGGTCGCTTTGTCTACACATGCTAGTGGCTACCTAACAGCTTTCATACTTGGGCGCATGAAAAACCTGACTAGCACACTACAGTGACGATGCTGGATTTTAGCAAACGGAGGAAGGCAGTTTGTCATAAATTATTTAGTCACATTGACATGCTTACTATATTAATAGAAATTATTGGACTAGTGAATGGAAGGTTAGTTGGAAATGGAACATCATGGAACAAGTTGCTGGCATACTAGTTATTGACAAAGACTACCCGCAAATGCCGGTCAGGTACCCACTTTGAGTCGCGTTTCTTGGAAATACTTCCTGATTTCCCTACTACTATCTAGTTTTACAACATTTCCTTTTTTTGGGGTTAGTATACCCCAATGCAGTTATTATTTACCATTTCTAACACATACTGCTGAGCTGAAAACCCATGTTGGCCATTTGAATTTATTAGGGTTTAACAATATTGAGAAATATACTATGAAGAAGTCAGCAAAATATTTTGCCCAGCCTGTTGGACATTCTAGTACAGTATCATCCCGGCTTCATTCAAAACTGGGGACAAAATTAGTAACTTAGTCAATCAGTATGTCCCTTTAATCCTTATTACATCCTCAAACTGCTTTTGAAGCATACATGATCACCTATTATAGCCAAACTGTAATGAGCACTTCATAGTTTCTGTTCCAATGCCACCAAATTTTCCTTCACAAACATGCGAAAGAAGAAATTGAATTTGCTTCTTGGTATGCATGTCATCTTTGTAACATTCTTTCTCAATTGTTTTGAATTTGCATTTCGTCCATTGTTTGAAAAATGCACACTCACCGCAATTGGAAGACATGATTTGATTGTTGGGGCATTTTTATGAAGATAATGCACATGCGTTATTGTCTCTGCTGCATTACATGTAAATATGCTCATAGTGACTTATCACTGAAGTCAGTGCTCCTTAAATCCAGGGATATGTTAGCACGTAAACTAAGAATGGAGTGCACGACAGCAGTAGGTTTCATGCTCTTTAACATCATAAACAATCCATAGGTTTAGGAAAATTGTTGTGAGATCCCTAAAATGTGGAAAAGCGAATGTTTTTAGATATTTTTGGATTTAAAAGTAAGGGTTTATGAAAATTAATAATGACCACATGGGCATCAACTTGAGGGAGGAGACAGGGGGGACATGTCCCCTTCAGTTTTTGAGAATGCCCCCATTGACTTCAATTTTTTGGCCGGTGAGATCACATCCCCCTCACTTTTGAAAACGGATCGATGCCCGTGAATGACCATATGAATTGGGCATTTGTTGCTGACATGGAAACCAGTTTGGCTTTTGCACTCAACCTACTAGTGTATCAGATATTCATTTGGCAACACAGGCCTGCACATCTGTTATACATTTGGCAACACAGGCCTGCACATCTGTTATACATTTGGCAACACAGGCCTACCCATCTGGTCTTCATTCAACAAAACAGGCCTGTCAATCTGTAATACATTTGGCAACACAGACCTGTCAATCTGCTCTTCATTCAACAAAACAGGCCTGTCAATCTGTTATACATTTGGCAACACAGACCTACCCATCTGGTCTTCATTCAACAAATCAGGTAGGTTATCAATCCGTTATACCTTTGGCAACACAGGCCTGCCAATCTGGTCTTCATTCAACAAAACAGGCCTGCCAATATGCTCTTCACTCAACAAAACAGGCCTGTCAATCTGTTATACATTTGACAACACAAGCCTGTGCCCATCTGATCATTATTCACTAAACTGAAGTACAAACAGTAGAAATACTCACTGTAGAATGTGATACTGAGCTAGGGGATTTGGCCTCCACATCTGTGTCAGCAGACTGAGTCTCCACCGAAGACCTGGAATCCCCATCCTCGTACGCGCCGTCTCTCGTTGGTGAACTCGGAAACTGGTTGGCATCTCTTTTTGTGAGGTGGCCCTCCTCGTGTATCTGCATGCTGCTTATGCTGTTGCAAACAAACTCACAGCCACGGGTCGGACACCTGATGAAAACCAGGTCTTCCTTCATGCATGTGCAGCAGAAAGCCTCGTACGGCTTGCTCGACTTGAGACCTTCGACAAACTGACCGGATATCATAAAAGTCTTCTGCCTTGTGTCCTCTTTGAGATACTGGAGATCCTGGCGGTCGAGGTAATCTTGGATTATCTTCTGATTGTTCTCTGTACTGTCAGCCAATCGGCTGCTGGTGAGGGGGAACTCCCTGAGAGAGTAGCGCCTCTCCGAGCTCATCACCGGTGAAGAGTGTCTCCTACCAGAGATGTCCGCAGGGACATCTAACTTGCCTTTCGATTCGCTCGATGATGACGACGATGAACTGAGGGATAACAGCGCCCTCACTGTGACATCGTCATTCTCTCTACCTGGGGGTAGACTTATGCTATCAGGAGACATGGTGACATCGCTAACTGCCCCTGGGGACGTTTGTCTATGGCTACCCTTATTCGGTACTTCCAACTTCTCCTCGGATGGATCGGCTAGAGAGATTCTCCGCATGTCATTACCAGAGCTGCTTATTTTAGGTGAATTGACCGGCCTAGAGCCAGTAGAGTGTCCGTCTGGAATAAGTGACGGAGGGTGCAGGGATCTGCCACTCTTCTCCTGTGGGTGTGGGGAGACGCTGGGGGATGGGAACTGTGAGAGGGGTGACCCTGGTACAGACATTCCGGTCTGAGACCCTGGCGATGGTGGTAGGGAGGTACATGGAGAAGGGGCAGTGCAAGTTGACATGGGAGACAAAGGCTGCGGAGACGGGGGATACGATCCGGTTACAGAGCTAGTCACGGACCTGGGCCGATTGTTCAATATGACCCTGGGGATCCTTCCTTTCCTCCTCAGCTGCTTAGTGGTCTTGTGGTGGTTGATTAAACATTTCCAGAAAGTCCTTCGTCGGAGGGCACTAACCTCCTCAGATGGTGCAACCCTGGGGTTGCATGCAGCTGGGAACTTGGGAAGCGCTGCAGGTTTGGACTCTTTCTTCCCGAAGGCAATTTTCTTGCAGCGGGGGCAGGTCACGATGAAGGATGGCTTGAGCGGGTAGTCCCTACTACCCGGATGGAGCTGATTCTTACAGATGAAGCATGTCAGGATCGGTTGGGAGGATGATTGCCCCGCATTGGTGCTCGCCTTGTACTGGTTGATGCTTGGTACCTTGAAGGGTGAGATTTCTTTCCCTGTCTCTTCCTTCTGATGTCGTTCTGATGAGGAATCATCTGCTCTCTGGGCCCTAGGAATGAATGGAGGTGGCTTACCCTGAGAATGAGCTGGAAACCTCTGAGATGATGAAGGTGCCTGTGAGATCAAAAAGCAAAAGAAATCATGAGATGGTGAAGTAGTCTGTGAAATCCGTATAAAATATACAACATGGAAACTAGAATGGAGCAAAAGTGCAGCCTTTTGGTTAGTTTTTTATGACAGTGAAACGTCAGTGGAAAGGTTCAATATCAAAATAACTTCTATCTGTAGCCATGGATGGAAAGTTCCTAAAATGTCTGGAAAAAATGATACATTCTTGACAAATTTGAAGATTCTTCATCAATTTTAATGCCAAAAATGTCTTGTGCCCAAAATGAAGCAGAAAATTGCTGTTACTGGTGAAGCTCATTTACAGACACGCAATCACAGAGAGGGGTTGTTAATTATCTTTAAATAAATGTGGGTAGAATATCTGATATCTCTACATTCTATCCACCAAACATCAACATTGTACTATTTCTACCCACACCATTGAAATAGAACAATGATTTTAAACAAGAATGCAACTATGTGTTGTCATTCTTTGCCATATTTGTTTTAAATAAAGGTATTGTTGAATGTTGACAGCCTGGACATGATCAAAAGCACATCTTTCATGACATTTTACCAACCTTTAATAATCCCTGACTGTCTGGCTGTCGGCCATCTTGCTCTTGCTCTGAAGTAACTTGATGGTCCTGTAGCGCTATATGATCACCAAAGGTCCAAGAGGAAGCTGACAAGCCATCGTTAGATGTCCCCGCTAGACCACCAAATTTAATCTCGTTCGGCAGACGATCCTCTAGCGACATCACCTTTGCAACTTTAGGAAGAGGCACGTCAAAGTTCAAAATGATTGGCTGCACCATAGATGAAGCCATGGGCATGGGTCCTTGTATACCTTTTGGGGAATGCGGTATATCTAGTCGCCCCTCTTTTGGCCTCTTCGGTTTCTTGGCCTTTTTGTGGGGGGAAGAATGGTCGCTTAGAACCTGGCCATGGTCATGTCTCTTCTGGGCCCTCCCGACGAGGGCAAATGGGTTGAGCAGTTCCTGGGGTACCCCATAGTGGTTGAAGTGGTGGTACCTTTGTTGGGCTTCCAATGGAGATAATGTTCGTTGTTCTATGACAGAGGTTGGCAAGCTATAGTGGTGAGGTATTGGAGTCTGTGTTGGAACAACTCCTTGGGAGAATGGTTGAGCATACGTATGTAGCACAGGTGATGGGGCAACAACAATGTGTGGACTAGCTGAAATCTGTGAAACTTGATGGCTAAGGCTTGGTGCATACAGTGCTTGTTCTGGAATACTCTTCTGTGTATAAAAGATAAGAAAATAAAATGTTTTGATCACCATTGGGTAGAACCTCTGCCCCATAAAGCTATTAACTGGAGGATAAGAATAAAGCCATAATTTTTCCGATTCGTAAGATGTAAATTCCGTTTAACAAATGTTGTGTTTTACGTTTTATTCCGTTTCGATAAAAATCATAAATTTTCCTGTTTTGTAAATTTTTGATATAATATTGGCTTTCAGGATCGTTGTTGCAACGTTTATAAATGTCATTTCGCATGTCAGTGGGCTAAAAAACGATATTTAGAGGACGGTGGATTGATGATTTGTGCCTCCCTGAAATATAGTTGGAACTCCGGTTTGTGGGAAGTTAATATTTTTTTTAATATCCTGTTATAAAGTAATGCGGAAAAGTAATGCCTCAGGATGAGAGCATGCAGAATTGTTGCTAATTGAAGTTGCCACAACTAGTTAGGACAACACATACCGAACACACTACCAATGTTGGCTAGGCATCCAAATGCAAAGAGAACAACTAGAGTTACTCAAGTGTTACTCAAGCTAGGCATCATTGTGACAATAAGACGATGTACGGTCTGTGTACCGTACATGTACACAGTATGACTACACAGAGGGCACTATTTGGGAGAACATTTTGTCTCCGAGCGGGCTACAACTGTGCGTACGAAGGTTAGTGATGCATTGCCGGGCATTGCCTTGGCCATATGGTTCAGCCACTGCTTACCATTTACAACTGAAACTCTTTATTTTATTTGTATGCATAATTTCATCCACTCACAGATTTTGACATTGTCAAGAATGACCATTTTCAAATCCAATCATCCTCTTTCACACTGGCACCTGACACTCTCTTTCTCCCCCCTCCTCCAGTTTTCACTAACTGCTATTATTACTCACTCAGACCATGATAATCCCAGTTACGAGTCTCCTGCAACCACCCTCTTCGTCAGTCTCCGGACCTATCACCCTCACCCCCCCTGTCCCCATTCATATGGGTTTGAACTAATACTGACTACTCACTCTCTCATCATTCTTTCTCTTTGCGGGTCTTGTATTTATTCATCCCCTTCTTTATGGGCATGTCGAACTCTGTCCACCCTACCCCCTCCGCTCCCTCACAGCCCCCACTCAAACGCCTAAGGCTATAACTGGTATTGACTGTTACTCACTCGGACCATTTCTGGTTTTCTTCTAAATTCTCCCTCGTCGTTCCTCCTCTTCTTCCCCATGCAGGTCTCGTAAAATCATGTTATTCTTCATGGGCAACTGAACCTCCCGCACCCCCTTTCAGCCACTCCCTTACCCCCTCCACTCAGTCCCCATTCTTGACTGTTACCCACTTGGACCATTTCTGGTTTTCTTCTGTTCTCCTTTGTCGTTCCTTATCTTCTTCCCCGTGCAGGTCTAGTATAATCATCCTATTATGCCCCATTGCTTACTCTACTCCCCCTCCTCTCAGCCCCCATCCATATGCCTACAACTGACATAACTACTACTCACTTGGACCATTTCTGGTTTTACTTCTATTCTCTCTTGTCATTCCATCTCTTCTTCGTGCAGGTCTCATATAATCATCCTATTATGCCCCCTCTTAGCCCTGTTGCTTACCCCACCCCTCCTCTTAGCCCCCCTCATTCATATGCATACAATTGACATCACTAATACTCACTTGGACCATTTCTGGTTTTATTTCCATTCTCTCTTGTCGTTCCTTCTCTTCTTCCCCATGCAGGTCTCGTATAATCATCCTCTTCTTCATGGGCACCTGCACCTCTCTTGCCATCGACTCTGACATCTCTTTTATACTGTTTGTCTGTAAAATACAGAAGAAACCAAATGTTCTGAAGGTTGCTTCCAGATTGAGTCGACCCTTTATCCATGGGGGCCAAATTCAAAGGGGGGTCAACTTGTCGTGATGGGACAAGAACGTCATCGCTGAACGCAGCTGGTTGCGGGCCCTTTTGTTACGTAACAGCTATCATGCTTCAGTGCCGCTGGCACCTGATGGATCGACGAGATATGCAGTGATGAGCGCCCAGCGTAAACCAAGTAGAGGCGTCTCTGGCTGAGGTGGTCATCTGTAAGCAAATTGCTTGCGCTCGTAGATTAAAGGCTTAACAAAAGTACTTTATATCAACTCATTCATATAATATGCCAGCATACAAAAAACATCAGGGCATATCGCATAGTCACAGGGGCGTGCTGGGTCCTCAAAATGGACGACCAGCAGGTCTGAGGGGGGGGGGGCAGGGGCAGATGCAGGATGTGTGTTGGGGGGTATACCCGAGCGAAGCCAGGTCTGCTCCAGGCCTGGGGTCAAAGGGCCTGCCCAAGGGACCCCTGGAGGTGAAGTCCCCCAGAAGCCAGTGATATTGGTGCACTCTGTGGATATTTTAACGTGATTATCGTGCTATTTGGTAGGTATTTAGGGAATGTTAGGGGACCCGTGCCAGTAGGGGCCCACGACAAATTCTTGTCGTCTTGTCCCTAGCCAAAACGCCCCTGCATAGTTGAGTAACTGGTAGGAGTAGGACTCAAACGATGGCCGGGCATCGGGTCGGGGAAAATCTTACGAAAAATTCACTGATTTTAATCAATGTTCGCATTGAATTTCTCTCTTTGTTGAGCCCATTTGACAGAAGAAATTTGATAATCAGCATTAAGGGGTGAACACACCTGTGCGATACGATACAACTTTATTGTCGCAAGGCGAGTTGAATAGTGTTATTTTCAATGGGAGTGAACACACTGCATGCGATACAATACGATATAATATTTTTGTTGCATGGATGTTAAAAAGATCTCAACATTTTTGTCGCAACGCGATATATTAGGTTTGGCCAATCAATGGTGGCGAGACGTATCATGCATGTTGCACGTGACGGGAAGTATTTCCAGACAGAGAAAAGTTCATTGTGTTTACAATGGCCCGCGACAAAAATATTGCTGCATTGTGTACAGTCCATCCGATAAAAATGTTGTGTCATATCGAATTGTATCGTATAGCACAAGTGTTTTCACCGCTTAAAAAGGAAGGGGGAAAGTATGAGGACATCTCAATATCAGCTTGTGAAACTTTTCACAGATAGAAGTAAGTGGTGTTGTGAAAGTACCCAGGTTTCTGCAATATGTTTATATGCCCAAACATATTTAAAATTATAAGGTATGCCTATAATTATGTCAAAAACCACAATGCCAGTAAAAATAAAATTAAGAAAATGTTATGGCCGAGGACTTGAATGTAATGATCCGGGGACAAAGAATAAAAATTCTGGGGACACTATCAATCCGGAGACGGTGCACTGATTCTGGTGACTAATCCAGAATTACAACATCGTGTCCATTTTTGGTCGCCAAAGGGGTCGAAATGGGTATAAAATAGTATTACGTAATAGATTTTGTGACATCACAGAGGGAAGCGCACAAGCATGCAAAAATGTAATCTCCTGCGTAGTGCAATTGTATATGGAGAAATTTCGAATCAGCAACAAATATCCTTTTTCAACTCACAAATTTGTACTTTTTGAAACAGTAACAGCTTTTAATCACCAAATACAAGTACTCTCAGATCACTTGATATATTTGTTTATGATGGCTGTGTGTTGTCATGTTTTAACCTTGAGCTTGGCACACTACACTGACATAACTAAATTGTTGAAAACAATTAATATTTATTTATTCAATGACATTTTGTTCATTAATGCAATGTTAGAGAATAATACCCAATGACAAAAAAACGCTTTGCTCGTGTTTTTGAAAAGCTCATGAATTTATGCCTTTTACAAAACAATAGTGACATTTAATATTGTTCTGCAACATATAGTTCACTGAACTTGCCCTTTAAGCTTCTGTTTAAATGTCAAGTGATTGGCGACCTGCAAAAGTATCAATTGGCTTCTTGAATCTGAAGCACTAGGTGCAGTAAGCGAGCCTCACTCTATTTTCTCTTCAGGAAGCGAATAGAAGGCTCACAAGAAAACATACTTTAAATATCAGACAATCTGTGTGGGAGAACAGACCGGCGCTCCAAATGTCAACTGCCACTCTGGTGTACTGACGTCACCTCACGGTTCAAGCCAGGAAGAAAAACATTTTATTTTTAGATGGCGGTTGTCGTCTTCGTTACGAGCTTTGAGGCACCGATGATACTTCCAGATAATGTGCATATTATATCCACCCTTCATGTACAAAGAGTTTAGAGCACTGACTGAATTCAAGAAAATGATGCACGGCGACCGTCTCTTCATTTAATTTCCAAGTACGAGGGGAGGATTTGCGTCAGAGAAAATCGACACAGCACGTGTGGATAATGACAATATGTCTCATGATAATAAATTAGTATGAAGAAGGGTCTGTGTAGAAGTATTAAAAACATTTTAGAGCAATGAATGATCAATAGGTAATGAGTGTAACATTACAAACATTTGTTCCGAGGTATAATAATAACACAAACAAACAAACAATAAATATGAAAGTGCAGTGAGGGTAAATCGATGCGCATTGCGTAGAATACATGTATGCAATTGAACATGTTTCCTAGTTACGGAGGTTTAACAAAAAAAACACAACTATGTTTTACACAAATAAATGAACAATACAGATGTTCATACTATGTGGTTCTGGTTCATATACTGTAGGTATAATATGCTGTGAGTACACATAGTAGAGTAGCACTAGCATAGCCAGGCAGTGAGGGGCAGCTTCGCCCAACTATAGTTTCTGTCCGTACATTTGTGGTTTTTGAAGACAAATTTGAACATTGTCGTCAGTACATTTTGGCTCTGCTACCCCCTCCCCCCCCCTCACTTTCGATTCCCAAGCAATGCTAGTGATTCCTTATACCCTAGATATTTATCAAACTAGTGGTAGTACCTGCCTTAATTGAAGCAAACTTGATCTTCCCTGATCTAGACCACAATACTAGCTCTGACTAGATTCTTGCTCCCATGTGAGGCATTTCATGTGATTTGTTTTAAAAATCAAGAACAATGGCCATTGTAGTGATAGACACCCACCATACCCCACCCCATAAATGAAATAGTTGAAAATGGACCATGACAGGCTCACTTGACTCAACTTGTTTTATATGATTTGTTGACATCTCTCACACAAGTGTGGCCATCTATTCAAAGTACAGTCAGCAATCACTGAAGTGATTTTACACCATCACATCACAAGAAAGACTGCACCCCCTCCCCCTAAATGAAAGAAAATCTCAAGCAGAAGGTTTATTCCATCTCGTAAAACTAAAATACTTTGTTAACATTTGAACATCACAATGACCTTGACAAGATTCTAGTCATTTACAGAAGACGTTTCCACCAGGGGCGGTGCTATCCCCCCCCCCATCTGCACATGCCACTTGCCAGATGTTATATTCTCATGTGGGAGAGGGAAATGAGTCTTTAGATCCTAACCCACAATCTTCTTCATCTCTCATAGGTCATGATTTGTGGAGGGGAGATTAGCTCAGGAAATGGAATCTAAACTTAGCATTCCAAGTAAAACAATGAACATGTATTCATTGAAGTTATACTACCCTATTGACACAGTCACCCCCAATGAGTCATGCTCACTGGAATCACAAGACTATCCAATGGCATTTCTATGATTTTATGAATAATGTTAGTGTATGTATGGAATATCAAATGGGCAAAACTTTGCCGCCACAACAATCGCAGCAGCGAATGCTGGTCGGAGCGGAGCACTAGCAATTGCCGCTCGCACGAATCGCCGCTTGAACGAATTGCCGCTCTCATGAATCGTCACTCGCATCAATCGCAGCCTATTCTTTGAATGGCTGTCTTTTATTATAGGCTATATCACACATAGGCCCACCTGTTTCAGGACTAAAATGGAAGCTAGCTAATTTTGGAGTTGGAGTTGGTATTACAGGACTCTCCGAATAATAATAATAATAATGAAAACTTATATAGCGCTCAAATCCACAAGGTACCCC
>JAODUJ010203018.1:0-16095 GCA_027564615.1 Psolus chitonoides
TTGTGAACAGCGTATCTCCCGAATTGTAGGAGCTATGATGACGAAATGTGGTAGGGAATAACAGGGCTATGGGTTCTTGAACTGATTAGATTAACATGAAAATTGGTACATACAGTAAACATTTGGTGCGGAAAATTTTGAAGGTCTTTTGGAGGTGGTCATTATGGGGCATTTGAGGTCAAAGCACTGAACATTGTTGGATTCACATGAAACTTGGAACATATAGTCAATATTTCGTGCTGGAATTTTGAAGGTCATTTAAGGGTCATTTGAGGTGAAAGTACTAAACATTGTTGGATTCATATGAAACTTGGTACATTAAACATTTAGTGGTAAATTTTTTGAAGGTCATTCAAATGTTATCAGGGGTCATTCAAAATCAAATTACTGGACGTTGGATTCATAGCATTTTACTATCAAATCGAAAATCCACTGTTGTGTAACCATGGGGGCGAGACTACGTCGGCGATCGCCTCATCTGTAAATTTGTGGCTTTGCTGACAAATTTGATACCTGTCGGTTACATGTCATACTTGGCACATGCATTGCCCATGGTGAGTAGATGGTCCCTATTGATTTTGGTGCCAATCTCATTAATGTTCAAGAGTAGACTGGGATTGGAAGCAATTTCTGTAAATGTGAATATATCGGCTACAGTATGTCTGATTTTTTTTCTAAACCTGTATTGGTGGCACTTGTGAGGGTTGGAAGTCAATCGGTTTCAATTAACACTGAAACCTACACTAAAACCAAGTTAGCAATACAGTGTTATCTGCTTGGTTAGCAAGATGTGGAAGCATAAAACAAGTAATAAATGAATGGCCATACCAGACTAAAACTATGAACTTCAGAGGCAAATAATCACAAACCTTGGGTTTCTGGTTATCTATTCAATGGAACATAGTAGGGAAATGGAAACTAATATACGTATTTGTAATTCTCTACAACATATTTTCCTTAGAATATTTTGGCTGGACTTGTCTTTAAAGTAGCTCCGAAGACAGAAGATTATGTTGTTGGTAATTCTTATTGAAAACCTCAAAACAATTATGTACGTTTCAATAGTAATGTATGTATGTATGTATGTATGTATGTATGTGTGTATGTATGCATGTATGTATGTATGTATGTATGTATGTATGTATGTATGTATGTATGTATAATTTGATCCTCATGCAAGCAGGAACTCGCAAAACACTTTATCGGGTTATCAATCGCAAGCTGACTGAGGTCAGTCTCCAACATTCAAAGTTAAAGCCCGTGATTATGAATTATCAGTTAGAATATCATCTCCGTAACTAGACGACATCGATTGATCTTGGAGTAGGCATAGGCGTAGCCAGGGGATGGCCAGGGTAGATTCAACTAGTAAGGCCTATAAGTGTTATTTTCGGCGATCTTGGAGGTATTTTTAGTCAGATGTTTTTGGTGCGCTACACGCCAAACAATGGTGGCGCTCCGCTTAGATAGTAATAAGGATTCTGACTTGTAAGATTGATCCAAAAATTTATATTAGTTACGGCTAGGTTTATGTCAGGCTGCATTGTTCTCTATAAATTAATATTTTTCCAAATAAAGGTTAGAGGTCTGAGCTAATTCTCTATTCTATAACATAACAGTGGTAATTTTTTGAATCAGATTGACTGGCAAGTTGGCATTAAAGTAACTCGCTGAGCTGCTTCAACTTGAACCAACATATCCTACATTAAAATTCAGCAGCCAAGTATGACACTGAAGTAAATCATCTAGGTCGTTTTTTACAGGTTATGTCAATTGCAGTAAATAAAATTTTCACCTGGGTTTTTATGTTGCTAATTACGTAAAACATGTAAATACTAACAAATATCCATAATTGCATCAGGAATTTGCATTCAAACCTACCATCACAAAGAGTTTTAACTGTCATACCAGGGCCCATTGAACTTTGACCACCTGGCCCCTCTCTAACTGGAGATATTGAGAAGGTGTAATCAGTATCAGCCTTCAGAGTAGTGATGGAATATTGTAGAGCAGTAGTGGCTGAAACGCTTGATCCATGTATCCAGTCACTATCGGTAGCTTCCTTGTAGTGTGGTATGTAGGCCACCACTGGAGGATCACCAACATTAATGTTATTATTCCAGGCCTCCCAGCGGATAGTCAACGATGTGTGGTTCCGGTATACTAACATAGGAGCAGTGCTCAAAACTGGGAGTTCTGCAGATATAATGACAGGCAAAAGTGATCAACATCACCTATAGGAAAAACCTACAAATAACACAGTCAGTATACATCTGCTTCGAGGTCCTTAAAAGTAACAGATGATTTATTGACCTGATCAACAGAGCAGATTTCTTGTATTATGGTACATAGGCTACCGCGGGAAAATCACCAACATCTATCTTCTCATCCCCAAATGACCAGCTGCTGTGTCTAATAATAGGCTAATGTAATAGCAGCAACAGCCACAACTGGAAGTACTGATTTACTCTCATTGGTTAGAGACTGCCAAAATAATCCCTAAAGGTTTGGGTTGGTTTAGGCATTCATGAACTAACTCGTTTTCTCTGCCAATTGGCAATAACTGCCTACTAACGCAATTCCGATCCAAGAATGTTTTTCCAAAGGTGTATCAACAGGGCTCCCCCCTCCCCCAACAAAACGTTTATGGATTTTTTTGGAAATTGTTAGAAAACAATAGGCCGTTAGGTGAAGTAAGTTGATATTTTCTCGTGTATGCAAGTGGATTAGATATGCATGCAATACCGACAAACAACAATTGACAGCCTTTGAAATGTAACAATGAATGAAAAAAACGCTCGAAATAACATGAGTAGAGAAGCGGCTGATTTATCAATGTTGGTGAAGACAATATTCTCTTTCTTACATTTGAAATTTTTAAACGTAATTACAAGTTAGAACTAACTTGAAATTAGGTAACATCATAATTAAATGAATACATCTAATGTTTTAATGCTCTACAATGTACAACACATCTTAACTTGTGGGGCTGAGAACCATACTGGGCTGACCCACATTTTGCTCAAAATGAGTTCTCAGCACCAATCTACTGTTTTAGTTTTGCATCGATCATTTAACCTGGACAAAATGGAATAGCACCCTCTATTTTCAAGACATTTATCTGGCTCTGACACAACTATTCAAACAGTTTGTACCAAAGTGGAATAACCAACAATATGGGTTTAGTTTAGTGTAGGTACCAGATTCACGACATTATGTTTTGTGCTAAAGAATTATTAATCACAATTTAGCATGCATATTTGAATTACTTTAGATCCAAGTAGTACTCTGATGAATTAACAGGAATGGAAGGAATCCCCTTTTGAACAATCAAAATTATAGAGACTGCCTTCATGTGGGGCATGCCCCTCTCCTCAATCTAATGTTCACATGTGGGATAGCCTCGTATGGCAATGCACAATGATGAAAGAATGATCGGCTAACCTACTAATGAGGTAATTAATAACGAAGAACCAATTAATTGCAGTTTTGTATTAAAGGCCGAAAAATAAATTACGATTTACATCCTTATTATAATAATGTTTACTACTGTTACCTCACAATGAATTTGTAATGTAAAATAAAATACCTCAGTGTGGGTACGCCCAGTATTGTTCTCAGCCCCTCAACTTTCACTTGCACTTCATATTCAGCTTACCATATGTAGAGAATGTTGTATTCATCCATGCCAGTAGGTTTCCATTATTTTTTCTCAACAGACAGTAATACTCATCTGAAGGTTGAACGTCATTCACAGTTATGGTTGTCATCCACCTTCTGAACCCAGGTGTACTAGGACTTTGGGGATGGGTTGATCCACCCGTAGTATCTGACTCACTGGCTTCATCTCTGGGAGATGTTGTCAGGTCAATATTATAAGCTGCATTGTTATCTACTACTACTACGCAGGTAAACATTGCGGATTGTCCTGGATTCACCTTGGTATAGTTGCTTATAATAATCCCTGGAATAAGAGAAAATTCCATTATCAGTCAACCAGTCACTAGTTATTTTCTAAATTTCACAAGAGTGAATGATTTGAAAAGCAAATGCAAATGATATAGTCTACATACACTAGATGCGTACGTTTCAGCATCTACATAGTACCTTCTACTTCACAACATTTTTCAAATTACGTTATTACATATGATGGATAATACTACTAGCAGTATATGTTTAATGATCAAAATTATAGGCTCTATTCCAATCCAATTAAGGAACAATGTATCTGGGCTCACATCACAATTTGTGAAACAAGAATTCAGATTTGGAGAGCATGTTCTCCCAGCCTCGCAAACAATCATGCAAATCAATATTTTCGACGCTCTCCCTAAAGTTCTGACTGCTCCAATAACAAGGTGCGGAAACTGTTGTATTGTTTGTGAAATTGTAGTAAAATATGGCCATTGTTCATTTACTGTGAGGGAAAACTAACCATGCCAACCTATGTAAAGTAACACAAAGTATGAAAAAATCATTATTAGGCTTTTATATAGCGATTTCCACGCGATGTCTCAAAGCGCTTATGTCATCGGTAACTTGTAGGACCCTCAGGCACACACAGAAGTGTGCACTTTCTTTCTTGAAGTCACCAGAGATCGTATATGGGGAGATAGGACATTCCGCCGAAAAAGTGTTACGGAGGTAGATTCAACACATGACCAATGGGGAAGAGCGCCCTATAAATGGGTAGGTAGGTAAAACTCATAATCGGCCTGTCCTAAACCAATTGCAAAGCTAAAACAAATAAGATCATAAAGCCAATAATGATGTTATTTGTTATTTGCGGAACAACTTTTTTTGTCAACATCGCTACGTGGCACAACCAGTAGTTTAGCATTAGTGTTGTGGAACTCAGTCGCGGTCGTGGGAACATGTAAGTACGTACAACAAAGTCAATGCCGCTTTTCAGCACTGCAGTAATATAAATCGAGGCCTGTATTACTGAAATAAGGCGAGGCTGAAGGTGAAGAATTGTAATAAATATAATACAAAAGTGAGACTTCAAAAATTGTAATTACGGCCTATTGCTCATTTCCCGCCTATTCACACCAATTTGATCATGTGCCCAACCCGTATAAATTGTTGACCGTTCCCAAAATGGTCAACAACAGAAATTTAGGTGTCAATCTGTTTCAAATATGACCCACAGGTCTCTTTTTCATTTCCTACATGCACTGTGAAACAGTGGCGGTCAATTTGACGGCATATTACCCGCCGTAAATTTATTGCAGCCATAAAACAAATTACGGCAAAATAATCAGTAAAATCACGGTTATGCAACGTTAAACATATTGACACATTATGATTTCTTATAATTTTACGGGAATTTGCCCTTTTTACGACCGTCCGTAAACTGACGGCACTGAGTGGTTGGCAACCTTGCCACCCAGTCGGTAATGTGCCGTAAAAGTTATGGCATCTTTTACAGTGCTTGCCAGAAATGTTACCTTTCATCAAACAAAATTACAAAAACAGTTATCCATTTACCTCATCAGTGACATCACACCACATTAGCTTCGATGCTGTTGACCGAAGGACATTTCATCGCTCCAAATAGGACACAATCCAAATGAAAAATCCTTCACAAACTGTTGCTGAATAGCTAGGTTTCTCAGAATAAGACATGATCCGTCCCACTTTGGTTCCATGCCAAAAAGGGAAAGGAAAGTGTGTGGCATACGCTGTGAGCAGCACCTTGCTTGCGGGCGCTCACCCCCCGTCTCTTCGGCCTTTAGGCCTGCTGTTAATGTCCAGACGATAGAGCCGACTACTGCCTGAACAGCAGTTTTCTTCCACAGTGCAAACAACACCAGGTACTCATCACAGCTGAGTGGGTTTGGGCCCGCTCAGGCCAGCCAAACTGGCGAGCGATCAGTAGTTAGAGTTCCGGACAAATGGAGCTTTCCCGATGACTCGGACCACATAGCACGTCAAAATAATTCTTCTTAAAGAAACCGAAGAGAATCGAACCCGAAACCACTGGGTTCCGAGCCCAATGCCTTACCGCTAGGCTACGTTGGCCCATGTCGAGCCCCCCGGCAACTTATGCCGTACTTTTACTGAAAGACCATGCGCGACAGGCCGTTGACCAAATATAGCTAGTAGTGCGCTGCAATACACGCGCGCATACTGTCAGTATCACTGATATGGTTTGGTAGTTGTTAATACTAGGCTGTCATATTTTCAGTGTTATTTACAATAGATATTACTTTCTCATGAATTACCATCCATTTCTACTGCTGAGAATCGCCTTCTTCAAAGCAAATTAAGCAATTTAGGCCCAAGACGTGCATCAAACCAGTCGTTTTCCTATTGATTTGTACGTGTGGTTTATCTCAGTGTACCTACCTCCCGAAGTAGGAGGCTCTTCCCCATTGTCGATTTCGTCATCGTTTTGATGACGTACTTCCGTAACATCCAGCGCTGTACAAAACGATGAGAGTGTCCTATCTCCCTCTATATAAAATCTATGAAGCCACTCCGTACTAATATGCCTGTCTCGGTCCCCTGAGCTAGCATCCGGTAAAAGCGAACGCGCGCTAAATGGCAAGTTAGCTCACTCACAGCTGTGGCGAATCTAGGGGGTGCCGTGGGTTCAAATGCACCCGCTGAAACAATACGTACATTATAAAAATTCTCAAACATAATTAGTTAAAAACTTTGCAAAAAATAGCACCATTTTGCATCTAGAAATTTCCCATAGGGGACACCCCCTCTACTTGGACTCACCCCCAGGTCAGTTAAAGTACAGTGCACCCCCAAACAAAACTACTGTAACCGCCCCAGCACAAGTACCCATTCAAACACCTAGAGAGGGTAGAGAGGCCTTATACCCACAGACATTACGCAGTGGTCTGAAGGGGACTCGAACGCCCATCCTTAGATCACAGGGCCAGAGCCTTAACCAATTGGCCACTACACTCTCTGTTGATCTTACAGTGAAATGCAGGTCGGTATGATGGGCCAGAACGATCTTGTACCACTGCGACTGTCTTTAAAGCATAAACCAGAAATGCTTTGTGGTTCCATACACGTACAATAACTGAAAAGCTGTATAAACACACTACATATACGTCACACAGGGTAGCTTTTTCATATATATAAACTTTCAGGTTTCAATCCGTAACGACCTCACATGACATCAACCACAGACAACAGGGATCATGCACTCATTCTGAAAACCATACTTGTAGGTCTACCAAGAACAAAATAAGGCAAGCACCATCATGAATTGTTCTTTTCAAGTATTCACTAAATGACCCCCGATGACTTCTACGAAACATAATAGGATCACAAAATCATTACGTAAGTATCAACAAAAATGTGTATTTTGCTGAAGCAGCATATTTATTTCACCAACACTATAGGTGAAATGCAGGTCAGCATTATATGCCAGCAAAATCTAGTACCACTAATATATAAGACTTTTATACGTCACACAAGATATATCATTTGTACAAGCTTTCAGGTTTTGATTGGTGTTGAGTTCACATGGCATCAACCACAGGCAATATGAACCACTTATGTATGTATGTATGTATGTATGTATGTATGTATGTATGTATGTATGTATGTATGTACGTGTGTATGTACGTGTGTATGTATGTATGTATGTGTGTATGTATATGTGGATCCTACTACAAGCAGAAACTCGCGAAACACCTTATCGGGTTATCAACTGCAAGCTGACCGAGGTCAGTTTCTAACATATGAATTGTCAATTGGAATAACAACTCCGTGAGTACACGACATACATTGAACTTGGAGTGACTCGAAATGGGGACCCCAGTTACTGTAGTCACCGGCGTTAACCACTGTACCAAGAATGAGCTCTGACTTCTAAGTACCATCGTGTAATGTTCTTAGTCAAAATTTGACCCCCGATGACTTTTACCAAATATAATAGGATCACGTATTCATTGAGAGGAATATAACCACCAAGTTATTAATTGATCTAACCAGGCATAGTCAACTTACAACCTATTTCTATTTCTATTTACGAGAGAATTTCACATCATAGGAGGCTAAATTCTGAGCTGACCGATATTGAAGGTGTTTGTAAGATTTGGAGGTGAGAGACAGGGGCCTTTATGCTTTTTACAAGATTTTAGCATTTGACTTTTGTTGACCTCAGATGATGTCTGACCTCTCCCAAAAATATTAGCGATCATGTACTCATCGGTGTTAACAAACAAACCATGTATAAACTTGATCTGTCCAGGCATAGTAGTTTGTAGTTTCATGCACAAAGGCCCAAAGATACCTAAATTTCGCTAACTTCCAACCCCAACAAAATCAAAAGACACCATGTACTCATTTTGGAATATTTCCACATCACATTTCAACTTCTCCCCAGGGATTGTGGACGGAACGTGTCATCAAACGTTTTGGTGTTTGATCTCTGTGGACCCCAGATGACCTCTGACCTCTCTGAAAGACATAAAATTTATATATACATAGTATACACTAAGTATGAACTTTATCCGACAAGGCAATCTGGACTTAGTGTGTTTAAAGCAAAATATACCAAAACCTCATTTCTATAACATAACACTCAGACCTCCAACAGCAAGGACAAAAGTAGCCTACTCGTGTACCAAATTTACAAATGACCTTACCAGGTATGGGCAACACAATACCGTCGGGAATGAGACATAATTACTGCGGTTTATTCTTTTTTCTGCAGAGCAATAGTAATAACACTGAAGCATTGATACTGCTTTTTCAGTGACACTGCCGCAGGATTCCCTTTGTTGAATAACAGAGCGCTCCTTTTGTTACCCAGTAACAGCAACACAAGAGAGCAAACTGGCAATTAATAGAACAGTAACTATTCCATATTTCATATAATAGTGAGCCGCTAATCATTTTTCAATAAATTCACTCAGGCTGAACAAGGTTGAGACCGAAATTGTTCCAACTGTAAAGGAGTGGGCACTTATGCAATACTTCAATAGGTAACAGACTGATATTTAGAAGGAACTTTTTTTGTACTATATGCCTATCAGACAAACTAACTAGTCAAACTACGACAATAATTTGTATTCATTCGTGTAATAAGTAGCCTACACAGTAAGCCAGTATCAGCATATATCTGATGTAACTATATACGTGTGGGGTGTGGTGTGGGGCGGGTGACCCCTCCCCACGCCACACCCAGCGCCCCCACTGTGTTCAAACCACCATTCAGATTAGACCTGGGAGCAGTATAGCCTAGAAAGTAGAGCCTGCATGAAATGTGAATTATTGGTTTCAAGCCCTATTCAAAGTTAAAAAATGAAATTTAATGTTTGTGTAATAGTCAATGATATCAAATGATCAGGAGCAAAAAGTTTGCAGCCAGTTTGCAAAGGTAGAATTCAAGTCTCTGTTGCCAACTTTTATTTGCATACAATTCCAAAAACCGTTTTTGTTAGACCCACATTAACTAGTTTTTTAAATAACACATAGGCCTAATATATATTTCGAGTTTCTGAGATCACCTTAGGGGCTGCCTAGAGAAGGGGATGCAAAGTAAAAATGAAGGCTATAGCCTAAAAAAGCACATTTCCGGATCGCAGCATGGACGTAAGGGTTAGTCGATGAACTGAACACTAGCATACTAGGCTACTCCCTATAAACAAAATTATTAAATGCAAAATTAATAGAATAGTAATGAGCTCACTCAAGGGCATTGGATTATGCAATTGTCTCCATCAGGATTACCTGAGACTGATGATGATGCGAGTCTTGGATAGTGTTGGACTGCAGTAATGTCCAGCGGATGCATTGACCGGAGATAGCTCATTGGAATATTATATAATTAACATGTAACAGGGTAATTACTATTCCAATGAGCTATATTTGGTCAATGTATAACAGTTATACAAGATATACAGAAGGCGCTATAGAGTTAGTTGAAATAATCGCCTAGCAAGTCAGTGTTTAATTTCATATTATATAGGTAACATACTTTGCGCTCCGTTGGCTGCTTTATTAGTGTGCTTAGTTTGTCGGATGGAGATAATGAATTGTTGTATTGTATTGATACATTCCTTCACGTGAATATATAGGATCCATGTAATACAATCCATGACACTTGATGACATATTTATTGGAGCTAAAAAAAAGCGATATTGACGCTCCTACTTGGATTGTCACACTATTATTCAACCACAAATTCCGATGAAAAACGCCAGGTGGATCATACTTACGGTTGATGAACCTCAAGCCCTATCGCCATCTATGTCGTATCTATGCATCGGGAATGAAAAGCGCCTTTACCAACTGCGTTGTGACCTAGAAATTCATTTGTAGGCCAGCATATCTATCATTGGAACACTCCATGAATCCTATCACATAATCATAAATAAGATACTTACCTTCCTGGCATTTCTGTGGACACACCTATTGATCCACTCTCCTCCAGTAATTGCTAACATAGCCATGCATTAGCCCACTCAGTATTCCAGTGCAATTAAGTACAATAATATACTATATACTATAGTATTATTAGGGATACTGACCATTCTGGAATCTCTGTGGCGGTCTATCAATACACTGATACTTGCAGCATTCACCACATTCTCATATTATCACAGGCATCAGATTCACGATGACACTCTTCCATATATTATTCACCATATATTCTTCCATTTTTTTGAACACACAATACATCCGATCACAAAGCAATAAATAGGGGTACTAACTTTTCAGACATCTTTGTGGAAATATACCTCTCATCACCAGCATATCATTGTTAGTGACATTCACCCATATAGTAATCACCAACATATCTATGCATCATAACACTAAATACATTTTATCGCATAACAATAAATAGAGATATGCTAACCTTCCTGGCATCTCTCTGGCGGTCCATCTATCCATTGATGCTTACAACATCCAACACATTCTCCCGTTACCTTATTACAGCCATCAAATTCACAATGACATTCCTCAGTACAGGAATCACCAAAATAACCATCTGGACACTCTGAAACCAAGGAAATATGTTATAAAACCACATAATTCAACTCACGTGTGTGTTTTGCTCTTTTGAGGAATGGGATGGAACAAAAACAGCTCTTTGCAGTTTACGTGGAAATACAACTCAGGAAAAGTGTACTAGAAGTACAAAAGTAGGCGCATATACTCCTAAAATATGAATATTTTGATAATAGTATTCTTTTCTCTATTCGGATGTATTCTGTTGATGTTAAATGTAACTTTTCAACTAAGATTGCATGTCAGGTTTTATGAAGCTCGAATCAGTGTTTGCTCTGCTAAAAATTCAGTCATACCTTGTCCTTCAGCAAATCAAGAATCAATGGCGTAGGCTAAATCGCTTCTTCTCATCAGTAACACAAACTAAGTTTTACTCTAAGATCAACCATAGTCCAAAGGAAAGTGGCAACAAAAAGTCTTGAAAGTCCATTTTTCGGATTTGTTTCAGCCAACTCTTTTGCAGAACTGGAACATCTTCTTTAAATATATTTTTATTTCGTTCTCCCATTCTGCATGGACATTTTTTTAAACGGATTGATCAAATTTATTAATGTACGGTATTTATGATGGCATTTATATGTGCGTGGGTTACGGAAATGACGAAATAACATCCTAATTTCTGCTTTGAATTGTTGCCCTCATAATTACTTGGAGGTTATTTTTGTACTTGCTACAGGTGAACGTATGTGCATGACAAATGTAAATTTATGTTTACTAATTAAATTAATTAGTGTTATTAGTCCGAAATAAACTCCGAATGCATCACTTCTTATTTTGACTGGCTAACATGCATGGTGCACACATGTTGTATTCACATTTTCCAGTAGATTTATGACAGGATGCACCACGCAGAAACATTAATTAGTACATTCACTTTACAATTATCAGCTCCTCGATTATCTGAACTATCCCCCAGTGTATCAAGATTACATGGTTGCAGAAACATTATTCAGTACATTCACTTTACAATTATCAGCCCCTTAGTGATCTGAAATATCCATCGGTCTATCAAAATGATTGATTTGGTCCAAATACTGAGTGCAATTTTGAACTCTCATGAACAATCCCACTGAAATTGATATCTTCATATTATATGGTATTCTGCTAGGCAGTAGGTCTTCTCATGGGTTCGTCAGTCTCCAGCTGACACGATCTTCACTTCCTGGTAGATCCTACCAGCTTTTAGGTTGACTATCATTGACTTCCCCCTTCTTCCCTCTCGGTCTACTGCCCACAGGTATACCCTCTATAACATCCCGCAAGAATTTTTCTCCATTCAAGGTATATTCTACCCAGTTCCTCTGTCTTTCATTTATAACCATTATTATGTTTGTTGCCTCTCCAACCATTCTGAGCACCTCTACGTTCTTCTCACGTTCTGCTCAATTCACCTTTTTCATCCTTCTCAAGATCCACATATCAAAATGTATAGACGCATCTTTCCGGCTGCTGTACTTGTTCAGCCACTTTACTAATCTTTTCTGTATACTCAGATCACGTTTGGTCGTTAGTATATAGGGAATTAATATAGGAGATATGAAAGCTACCTTCACCTCACTTATCTCTTTATAGGGCGGTGGTCAAAATATTTACCTCTTTCATAGTATGCATCATCTAACCAACTTCCAGAATCTCTTGTATTCAGTGACTCAGTGGTAGCTTTGTATACCACTTATCGTATGAAAAACGACTGGCACACTGAGAATAACACATGGCTATGCAACGTCCTCCAGAGAAAGACAAGTGATATCTATATTTAATCCGAATAAAAATATGTCTCATTACATCCTTTTAAACAAAAGCAAGGCATATGAATTGCTTTTATGGATTCAGAGGACATTTTTTAAATAAAATCAAATAGGCCGTAACTTACACATTTTTTTTAATGGACCTGTCAAATACATGTGGTAATTATATTTACCACTATATCTACCACTTATCAATAATTAGTGCGAATGAGGTGAACATTTATCCATGTGGTTTTTAGGCCTTTTAGACCATGGAAATGGGCCAAAAATTTGTTTTACTAGTTTTCGAGAATTTTGCCCTATGGAGAGTTAAAGGCCATTATCATCCGTCCCAAATCTGCCAAACTTCACAGTAATGGTCAACCCAATTGCAGTTGTGTATGACACTTTGACTAACACAAAACTTAGGTATTGAAATTCTCTGGACGAGCGAAATGGGTTTTTTACAGATCAGAAATCAGTATATCGATTCAAAATATATATGTTTCGATAACATGTTAACATTATATGGATTGAAACAGGCAAAATCTTCCTTTACAATGATTTTTCGCACTAAATAAAGAATATTCTTGCTAGTTGGAAGCCATGTACTATGATGCCAACATTATATTAAAGTTTCAGATTCAATGAATTTAGTCTTAGTACATTATTATAATTGGGTAGATAACTACGTCATAAAACCGATCTGTTTAACGACTTGAAGGGGTGTAATCATATTTACACTTTCGATCTTACCTTGACATCCTTGCCTCCCATCAACTAACATGGATCCAGGTGCACACTCTGTGTTACTGCACACTCCAGTAGATTTATCACAGGATACATCATCCGTACACCTACATTTACTGGTGCAATCATTACCATAGTAACCAACTAGACATGTATTTGGTACTGAAAGAACAACAGAGGACCGTAGAGGGTTCAAATTGATATTCAATGAAAGGATGAGTACGATACCTCAAGAAATAGCCTATTACATGTTTATTGCAGGTCATATCAATCAAAATTGAGAACAATTTCAAATGACTCACTCAAATTTTGCAAATTCTTATTGATCTACTATGACTAAAATGAGCACATACAAAAAATTGCTCCAGCTTCTTGTCTTTGAGATAGGATCTCCTGAATGTAGTTGACAACCTCTATTTGTTGCGATGGCAACATTGGAATATTAAACTTTGGAACCTGGTGTAGAATGGACAGAGAATCCTGACCATCTCTCTTGTGGGCAATCAGTTTTACTTAACTTTTTCATATGGACTTTCACAGTTTACTGCGTCAGAAGCTTGGGTAAAATGTTTTTCTGTTCTGAATGGTATTCTTTTCCCTCAATCTGCAGCAAGTTGCAACATATCAACAAGTAGTCTACCCTGCTAATATGGAAGCTTCAATTATATTAATCTCTCATGTGATACACACAGGCCTCTCTGAGGTTATTCACCAGCACTTAGCAAGTCACTAGTTGTACTAGTTTTACTTATGGCTAACAAACACATGGCCGGGTATCACTTGGATCGCAGCCATACATCCAGGTAGGTGACACATGGTCCGTGCCCTCTGAATCTGCCTCTAGTCATTTTTCTGTTGTCTCTATGTAGCTTCATTTCCCCGCTGTGGCCATCTAGGACAGAGTGCGGTCACACATTATTCTCGAGATGATCTTTGACACTAAATCCCTAACCACATCTGATGATCCGTCATCCAATGAATATGTAGGCAAACTTATAGAACGAATGGACAAGTCACAGTTTTTTTTTATAGATGCACAGATGGGTACCGTATAGTCAGGCAGGCGGACGGGTAGTCGGACAGGTGGACGGGCAGTCGGACTAAGCAATAGAGAATAAAATAATGTTTGATAGATATATTGAGCATGATCACTATAGCAATGTTACTTATAATATTTGTTACTTTTTGAATAAAACGTGCAAGGACCCTTGCCAACAAGGTGGATGCATATCTAACTTTGGTAAATCAAATTAAGTCCCATATGCTGTTGTTGCTACGCTCGATATTCAGAATGAAGTCATTGTATTTAAATATGAGCAGGCCTACCACACTAAGTAGTAACAATTGCATTGAACACAATAGGTTGAATAAGTCTTACAAAATGAGATTATCTTACTTTGGCAATTTGTACCGTCCCAAGAATTGGCACAGCTTCTTGCTGGGTCACAGACACCAGTATATCTGTCACATGTACTACCACGTCCAGTGCAATGGCACTCCTGGGAACAGCTTGATCCATATGTGCCAGCAGGACAATCTACACAAAGACACATGAAATCTGAAATAAATCTTAGATACATAAGAATACTGCAATCTACATACTAAACACTACTTAAAAAGAGGGAAAATGGATAAATATCACTTTGTCCCTCACTTTGCATATTTATTATTCTTATGAAAGTGATATCAAATTCCTTCATATGAAATAATTTACAGTGAGAATTACCTTTCTATTCGCTTACTATTCTCATGATTCAAATCTTATTTTGTCGGCATGAATGATCCTGTTGAACTATGATGAATCCAAGATAATTGTATACAAAAAGTTTAAAATGTCTACTCTCTTGGCATAACAAAATACTGTAATCCATCCAAATTAAAGCTTTTCATGGTCCTACTTGAATTAATATATTTGTCATAGCAAGTTTCGAGAAACAACTATTTTCTACAGTATATTTCTAAAGTTAATTGTAACATCAAATCATATTTCAACAGTAAACTAGAGCACCCGATGTCACATAACTCATAAAATATATGATATATGCATCATTACATAACAACTAACGTTCCAGCATATAAGATTCAGTACATACAAGTCTCATCAAAATCTACAGGCAATATAGTACTTTCATATAATGAGCCATAGAAAACATTTGCTCAATAATCGATGAACACCGAAAGGAAGCACTACACAAGTAGCCTATCATTGTGATAATTCCTCAACAAGGTTCAATATACTCTGTAGAGAGAAGTGATAGTACGTATCATGGTATCATGGGAGGCGACTGAGCATCATGCCTATATTTAGAGGTGGGCTTTATTGAGGATAACACCCACATTTGTAGTATGGAGTCTGGTTATGAAGTATCCTAAAGTGGAGGCATTTCTAACACCTAGTGGAAGGCAGTTCCATTCAGCAAATGTTCTTGTAAATAATTAGTAGTTATAATAATAGTCCTTAGCAGTGATCAGTTTGTTAAATAAGATAGACGTGTGTTTTCTGGTAGCAACCTCTTCTCTAGTACACTTGTTGAAACTACTGCCCCTTGCATTAATATTATTGCTATTATTTTCATGGTTATCATCTATTAAAATTTTCGGCCATAATCCCTGTATGGTTGCATTATAT
>JAODUJ010203019.1:0-10602 GCA_027564615.1 Psolus chitonoides
AGGAAGCCAAGTCCAAGAACTCGCCCATCACAACTGCAACTACAGCCACCTCTGAAAAAGCACCCGGCTGGAATCGATCCCGGGACCTCTTGCCTGCAAAGCGTTCACTGAACCGCTCTGCCACACTCCCGCTCATCTGCTGTGATCTACACGATTTTAAAGCAAGAGCTGGGTTCATGTCCACACAGTTATGTCATTACAGAAAGCACAGATGGAGTTTTCTTCATATTTAACTCACATTCTCCCACATGGTTAGATCTAGTAGCCTACGAGGGGAGATAAATCCCAAGAATGACATTTGTTGTCTATGTCATTCTCCTCTTACCAAGTTTGCCAGGTTCCCAGTGTTTGACCTCAAGTGAATTTGAAAATGCACAATGAAACTAGGGTCCACATAAATTCCAATAGAATGCTTAGCAAGTTGGTGTTATATCAGCTTCAACATTGTTTGTTTGTCTAAAGATTTAACACTATTCACTGTTGTCTCACCTGATCATTAAAGGTACACAACACTTACTGCCCTGGCTGTGATCAATTCTGGTGTATCTCTCATTGATGATGATACATTCCAATATGAGAAGTACATTATGCGCCACCAAGTCTTTTGTGATTGTTTGTATGAAGTTTCATCACTATTCACTAATGTCTCACCTGATCCTTGAAGGTACAAAGCACTTACTACCCTGGCTGCAGGGTTCGCGCTAGATTGCGTCTTCGCGTCCATGACCCTTTTTCCAGTGATTTGGACGCAAATATTTCTAGTCAGTCCACACTTATTGTGTTCAATTTTCGGACCGAGAACCAAAAATTTCAGGTCAGACCCCAAAAATATGTGGAGAAGGGGGTTACATTAGATCCCAATTTTTTTGGCCCAGCGCGAATTCTGCCTGGCTGTCAGCAATTCCGGAGTATCTCTCATTAATGATGATACATTCCTATCTGAGAAGTACATGACGGGCCACCAAGACTTTTGTGTTTGTTCTCCTCAAGATTTAACACTATATCGCTAATGTCTCACCTGATCATTAAAGGTACACAGCACTTACTGCCCTGGCTGTGATCAATTCTGGTGTATCTCTAATTGATGATGATACATTCCTAGGTGAGAAGTAGCCTACATTATGCGCCACTAAGACTCGTGATTGTTCGTATGAAGATTTAACACTATTCACTAATGTCTCACCTGATCCTTGGAGGTACACGGCACTTACTGCCCTAGCCGTGATCAATTCCGGTGTATTCCTCATTGATGATGATATGTCCCTGTGTGAAAAGTACATCGATGGCCACCAGGACTTGCGAGATTCCCACAGTTGAGCAAGAGCCTCTACACCTTCTGTTTCTTTACTGGACAATAAAACAGATCGTACAGATACTTAGTTCAATTTTATTGAGAGAGTCAATAACTGTGGCAGTAAATGGAACAATAGCACTCGTATTTCAGAGAATAATGAGGTACTGAGCAGGTTTCTATCAACAGTTAATATTCTTTCAGTGAACACCATTCAATGAATCCATCTGGGAGATGCAATTCAAAAGAGCTCAGTGAATTTGTTTTACAGCTGAGGAGAGGAGAATAAAATATGTCGCAAGGATATGTCGCAAAAGTCTGTTGAATAACTCCCATGGGGGCAGCCCCTTATAGATGTAGGGTTGTTTAGCAGGTTAAACAGATACCTGAAGTTGTTGGACAGTGACAGATTGGCACTGGGATCCTCTGGAAACAGGAGATGTTCATAGCTTCTGAGGACTTACGAGTCTGTTGAGCAGCTCCCATGGAGGTAGGTTTTTGGCAGATGGGGTACTCCAGCAGGTTAAACAGGGAGTCAAGGGAGGCAGACAAGTTGGTGCTAGGATCTTCTGGAAACCTCAAGGATTATTGTGATGCCTCATCTTATGAGGATATTCTCCAAGAGTCTGTTAAATAACTCCAATAGGGGCAGTTCCTTGACAGATGAGGGATATCTAGCAAGTTGGGACATTTTACTCCACCTACTCCATGCAGTCTACACGGCTGAAAATGGGTATTAGCTTTGGCTAGGGGTTATCCAGCAATGGACTGATGTCCAATCCTGGGGGGGGTTATACTCTGGTCTGCATCACCTCATGGAAACCAGAAATATAGCACTGGCCAAACGAGTAAAAAAAAGGAACAGACCAGCATTTTAAAGAGGGAATTGAGGGGGTCAGGCAAGGACAGAATAGCACTGGGATACTCTGGACAAATAGTTGGTGCGTTTTAGTCAACTGTTAGTGTTTGATTTTGATTGACGTGCATATTATAACGCTTCCAATTAATCTGATCTCTACAGTGATTAGGTCATGTGATCATCTAACAGAACTAAGTCTCCAGAGGTTGATAGTTCTGTTAGATAGGCCATGCCCAATAAATGTGAGTACATAGCCAGTGACACCCAGGCACTGACCAATGATGCGCAGATCGCCGAATATGTGCGAAACACGCTATTGGCAACGGCTTGATAGCTGATCATGCAAACATTTCGCATTTTAGTCACTAGTGTCTGATATGATACCTTACCTTCCGAGGATACTTTTCACAATTCTGTTGAATAGCTTCCTTGGAGGTAGTTTCGTGGCAGATGAGGCATAGTCTACTAGGTTAAACAGGTTCTTGGGGTGGTCAGACATAAGGAACTGATATACCTTACTTTCTGTGGATACTTTCACAAGTATGTTGAAAAGCTCCCATGGAGGTAGTTCCTTGGCAGATAAGAAGTACCCTAGTAGGTTGAACATGTACTTGAGGTGGTCAGATAGACATATTAACTTTGGGATATTTGGGAAACATAAGGAACTGATATGCCTTACCTTCTGATGATATTTTTCACAAGTCTGTTGAAGAGCTCCCATGGAGGTAGTTCCTTGGCCGATGAGGGGTAGTCTAGCAGGTTAAACAGGTACTTGAGAGAGTCTGACAGGTTAGCTCTGGGGTCCTCCAGAAACTCTGCAAATAGCAACTCGATGAACTGGACCACTAAGCCATCAGATGGATGTTTGTTGGCAATATCCTATCGGGGTAAATTAGTGAGATAAAAAGTAGGTAGACTATAAACAATTAAAAAGAACTCTCTCAGGTGTGATGATTGATTGCATCGTACATCATAGATTGCTTGAACAAAGTAGGTAGATTATAGGTTTAAAAGCATGAATGCATCAAAGGTAGCAGGAGAAGGCAGATTTTCCTCAAATTAAAATGTACATATTCTGGTATCACAGATACAGACTGATTGCAAATTCTTACTATTAAATTCAACTATTTGCATGATTTCATTCCTGTGGAACAAATATTCTACAGACACGAACTGTATCACGCCCATTCCACTTCTGTATTTGTTCACATCATATTGCAATAAATAACACGGCAACTACACGCCACCACACTCCTATATAATAGAGTGGTATTTGTCTCTGTTGATCTCGGTACCTCTCATAACAATTCAATCTTGCACACTGGCTCCAATGTGACAATTGGTGGTGAACGATTTCGCTTCCTATCACAGTCTCCCCGATTATTAATTTGAATTTGCTTTCTCCCATGTTTGGTGTGGCTAGGCCTTAAAGCACGCATCCCAGCCTGGGTGCAATGATGTTGCAAGTTGTTCAATTGAAATGGAGGTTGAAGAAAAACCTCTGAATATCGATAGCTAAAAAACAGAAAATACAATTCCAATGGATTTTCCAAATGAGTGTAGTTTTCATCTGTGTTGGGATTGTAGTGGTTGAGTGGTTATGTGTTAGACTAGTGAACTGTGGTTTCTAAGCTTGGTTCCTGGTCCTGAACATTATATTAGTTTAATATCTACAGGTTCAGGAAGCTTTACTGAAGCTCGCCTAGGAACCCGGAAGCCAAGTGTGATCATGGATGAACACCCGCGATAGCTCGCCTTTTCTTTTTGAAGAGTGTTCAGAGCATAACGAGGCAGGTGTGTAACTATTACAATCCCATCCTGCTCCTGGGACCGTCATTATACGTCCCCATCCAATGAACGTGAGTCATTCCTCATCTATGCAGGACAGCTGTATCTAACCAATTAACCTATTTTTCTCATGCACCCCCATCACAATGAAATCAACAACTGCAGTACAGCTGTCCGACTAAGCCAGAAATTGCAAAACCATTAACAACTGCAGAACAGCTTTTTGACGAGCCAGGCTTGGGATTGAACCCGGGACTCTGCGGTGAAAGTGCTCACTCATAGCACTACCCCACGCCACTCTCTACCTGGGTATATAAATCAGTACCTCTGAGATAACTTATGAAATAGTTTGTATTATGAAGGTAGTCGTTAGGTAGTCATGGTGTTAGACTAGTAATCTGTGGTTTCTAGGTTTGGTTCCTGGTTATTATAGTATGTCCTCAGACAAAGAACTTTATCCTAATCACTCTCTACCCAGGTATATAAATGGGTACCTCTGAGATAAATTATTCAATAGTTCATATTGGGAGTGTAGTGGTGAAATAGTCCTAGTGTTGGACTAGTGATCTGTGGTTTCTATGTTTGGTTCCTGGTCCTGATCATTATATTGTGCTCCTAAACAAGGTACTTTATCCTAGTCACCACTCGCTACCCGTGTATGAATGGATACCTCTGAGATAACTTAGTTTGTATTGGGAGTGTAGTGGTCATGTTGTTGGACTAGTGATCTGTGGTCTCTAGGTTTGGTTCCTAGTCCTGTTCATTATATTGTGTTTAAAGGCAGGCAAGACTGAAGAAAAAGTGGCAGCCGGGCAAATATCCGGCCGACTACTAATAATGTGTAAGGTTTAGCAACATCAACAGTAGTAGGTGTTCAAAATGTCATACAGTTTGGTACATAACCTTTCATATTGGATTCACCTATCGTTAGGTGTTAGCCTAACCGAGGTCGTCCAGAGTTCAATTTCCCGGCACTAGCGGCTTCTTTATTCTTGACTCTTGTTGCCCTTTAAACAATGTACTTTACCCCAGTCACCCCTCTCTGCCCATAAATGGGTACCTCTGAGATCATTTATGTATTATGAGAGTAGTGATAATGTTGCTGGACTCAGTGATCTGTAGTTTATAGGTTTGGTTACTGGTCCTGTTCATTACATCTTAAACAATGTACTTTATACTAGTTGCCACTGTCTAACTGGCTGTATAAATGAGTACCTTGAGATACCTTGTACAATAGTGTGTGTGCTGGGACGTCAGCAGATACTATTATATAAATATTCCCTTATGCAGTTACGGACTGTCTAACCCGTCATTTGGACTTTCAATAGGTTTATCACACAATCTTTATCACATGCATTTCCATGGTCTCTGTGAAAACTCATCAAACATATTAACAGCCTCGAAGCAAATTTACTTGAAAATGCCAATACTGCACCATTTTGCATCCAAGCACCCTTAATTATTCGAGAATTTCTCAAAGAGGAGAACACACACCCTTACACTCCTCCAACCACAATAACCTTTGTAGCAGCTTGAACATGTATCATATTCTTATATTTACGTATGCAACCGGTGTAGCAGTAAATTAAGTCCGCCTGGCAAGCTACCCCAATGACGACCTTCACACGGATACATTTTCTGCGATGTTGGAAATTCTGTCAATGAGACCGCAATGATATACAATCACATATCCCTCCCCCCCCCCCCAGTAGGTGACACTGATTTGGACTAAAGCCTGGATAAGGGACAACACCCAACCCCTCCCCCCCCCCCCAGTAGGTGACACTGATTTGGACTAAAACCTGGATAAGGGTCAGTTATCCGCATGATGTAATATATCTCCCAACTGATAAATAGTCCATTAGTGTGGAAAGAATTTGGTATGGATGGTGCATACCTGTGTATGACAAGTTACCAAGTTACCAATAACCAACAGTGGCAGGGCTAGAAGTTTTGACCAGAGGGGAGATTAGAAAGATTTGTGGTGTTTTTTGTGGGAGCTAAATGCACACGATACCATATCCTACGGAGGCAATGACAGTGACAGGGCTCGAAAACTGGGAGTGTAGGTAAATACACTCAAAAAGTGTGAGACATATCCAACTTGTTGTCGTTGCATGCAACATTTCTGTTTGTTTCTCCTTCAAGGAAGAGAAATGAAGTAAAAATGTGAATAATAATGAATAGGGCAACAATATTCTATTTAACCCTTTACAGGCCACCGGTTTTACCCAAAGTTGCTAGAATTTCCCCAGAGTCACTGAAGTCATCAGAAACTGTTTTATTAGATAGAGAAGGGCAAAGTATGTCATCCCTAATTTGTTCGAATTTTTCCAGCCTGATTTTGGGGCAAAATAGTCTATTTTCAATGTCAATGTGATTTACACCGTTGAGGAAAAAAGCTAGGCCTAACCTATTTTAGCCTAACTGCGACCTATCTTCCAAGCCTAAAATTTAATCTAAAATTTATGTTCAGAGGCCTTATAATTGTTCCAGGATGTTCCCTGAACATCCTAGATCTCATTAATAATCCTAAATTACTATTATCTAGGTTGTAAATATTATTTTATTTCAATTTACCTGGTACGTCTACCTCTGATAGCCGCCCATTGACTTAGTGTGTAAATCCAAAATGGCGCCGACACGATATGGGCATGTTGAAAAAATTGCTCGTATTTTTTTTGGAGAGGTCGCTATACCCCTACATAAAATAATTTGAGTGAGGAATATTCTTGGGCTCATTTGTAGCCTAAAATCAGGTGTCCAGGTTGTATTCTTTTGAAGTTATGAATTTTCAAACAACCCCTCGAAACTGGTGTCAAAATGGCGACAAATCAGGGTTTCTTCGACTTATTTTTCTAATAACTTCATAACCCCAAAAGGTATAGAGCTGTAACGCTGGAAATCAAAGCAGGGTACTTTGGAGAAAGTTAGAAGTTATAGAGCGATTATTGGTTCATACGAAGGCTTGGGATTTTTTTGAAAAATGAGGTCACTGAAGCGTGAAATTCAAGGTCAAGTCAAAGTCACCACATTTTCGAAAAATATTTTGAAAATGTTACTCACCATTGAAACGTGCATATTAATTTGCAATAGCAGGGTTATAGCCACTCATAGCCACTTAATCACTTCACTGCCCTCTCTCTAAAAAATGTAAAGCTGGCTACGGGCCGGCCCCTTCCTTCATACAAAATTATCTACAACGGTGTTGGGGAATGTTTTGGTTAAAATTGCAACCTCAATGTTTTCGCATCATGATCAGTGCGCATTATCATACAAGGCAGGCTCGCTTTCCTCATTGTGGAAACTATCACTGGAAGTGGAATAGTCTCAAACTGCGTAAATCAGCCAATTTACCGACTGCAAATGCATTTCCTTGCAGCTTACTGGCGTGTTTTTTGGACACATATTTTCTCGCTTAGTATTAGTAACAGTGCATTCATTCATTACAATACATTCCTAACCCTAATCCCTAACCCTCTTGAATATTTAGATGTAGCTTAGTAGCCCCTAACTCTAACTTTGTACCTGCTGGACAGATGCACTGGGTGCGCAGCAAATTCACCCATTGAAATTGCATTTCC
Organism: Psolus chitonoides; assembly: GCA_027564615.1. NCBI lineage: Eukaryota > Metazoa > Echinodermata > Holothuroidea > Dendrochirotida > Psolidae > Psolus > Psolus chitonoides. The sequence continues at coordinate 7,523 of JAODUJ010203019.1, forward strand.
TTGCAGCTCACTAAATGCGTACGTTTCAAGAAAATGCATTTTCAATGGGTGAATTGGCTGTGCAGCTTACATACGTAATCAATATTCATGTCGAGAACAGCGTCTCGACCAATCAGCGCTGACAGAACTGATTTGATGGTATTTCGCGATCACCATTGTCAAACCTAAAAACTCCGCCCAGATTCACACCTGCTTCCCTGTACCTGGGGGCTATTGCATTTGGCATTTACCATTTGCGCAACAAATAGTATGCAGAAATGTTAATGTAATATAGGCTACTGATAGCCTACTTCAGTCATTGGAATGTTCAAACAAGATGTTATTTTTTCATGGTATTTCTGTTCTTAGACCGACACAACTTGCTAGGGCTCAATGGATTGTGCCTAAGTTCATGTATGCCGCGCTCGGAAAGCCCCAAAATATCTACATTGAGCTTATTCCCATTTGCCCTTGGTTAGACGACGTGTGTCTCAAACTCTCAACTAATAATAGTTTTGTAGGAATGATTACATTGTTTGTTACGGTCACCATTCATCAAGCCTATTTTTCAGCAAAGTACCGTAGCGTACTTAGTTATGGCTTCGAACTGTTAGGTTTGCACTAACTGACAATACTTTCATGTGCTATGTGTATTAGGGTGGTATATTTCACAGTCTGAAAGTGGTCTTGTTCAGACATTGTCGTATACTGGCGCAGTATAGCTTACTCGTGTTCAATTTGTAAAAATTCAAAATTATACCATTCTCGCCCCAGAAAAGTCATTTCAACCACTACCGTATTTGACCATGACAATCAATAGGCCTACTAACTTAGTAGTAGTATATGTTAAGTTCAAACAACATTCCCGGAGGAGGGCTCAGGCCATAGACCACCCGTCTTCTCAGTTGCCTCTTCCATCTGAAAATGCTTCCACCGCCCTTGTAGTAATGATGACCACTCCGACAGTGTGCATATTGTCTATTTTACTTCAACAGATCAGCGAGGATTGTCTCTACTTCAATCTCTGGGTACCAAAGACCGGGAGAACGGACTACCCGACCCTGATCTTCATGCACGGGGGTGCCTTCCGGGACGGATCCGGGTCAGCCTTGCTTTATGACGGAAGAATATTGGCGAACGATTCCGACGCGATCGTAATCAGCACAAACTATAGAACAGGTAGGATAATAATTATGAGAAGATGACCAACAATCTTCGAGGGCTTTTGTTGCCGAAGGGAACAGCCTAACCAGGGCCGGATTTAAACGTGTGGAGGCCCCTGTGCAGCCTTTCAGTTGTGGAGACCCACACTACCTCAGTGATCGCTGTCCTAGGGGAGAGGTCTGAGGGAGGGGATTTTTTTCGAATAGTTAAGGGTGCTTCGATGCAAAATGGTGCAGTATTTTGTGATTCTTGTAGTTAAATATTATGTTCAAGGATTTTCATTATTAAGCCTGTTTACCTGCCCAATTGTCAGAAAAAATAAACAGGTTGCTCCCACATCTCTCAGTACAAATCATGCACGAGCCTAGTACAGTACAGACCAGACACTTTACGAGACTTGACCCTTGGAAGCAAAGCAGATCAGTTGGTCGAAGTCAATTTCTGAGAATGTCATATTCAATTCTGAGCAATGTCAGGAAAACAACCAGTTATCTGTTCGTACCACTCACAAACGAATACATGGCTTGCGTATGTATGACGTAAACGCGCGCAATATGGTTTTGATTGATACGTGGGTGTCGTTCAGGTCAGCCTACATTTCCTCTTATTTCATGAAATGTATGAAGGCCCCTGGTGGTGGACGCCTCTGGGCAACTGCACAGCTTGCCGTAAATCCGGCCCTACGCCTAACAGTGGCGGCGGAACCGGGTAGGGGCCTGAGGGTGTTCAGCCCCCTTAATGAAGAAAGTGATGGTGCGAACGGTATATTTAGCCCCCCCCCCCCTCCCTCCTCTCCAATATTCGCCCATGTAGAAACTAATTTACGCACAAATGTAGTTCAGGCCTATTTGTGTGCTGCTATACCGTGTAATTATCCTTATTGTGATCTTGTATTTAACCTCTTCTAGACATTCCAATACAAAAATAGACAAATTTCCGCAACACCTCTTTTTACTTTGACTAGTCTTGTATCTCAATTTTTTTGAATAACCACATCGCGTATTCCATTTCAACGCCAACACTTGTATTCATACTTGCATCACCCTCTTCCCTTCCTGGTCTTACCCCTCCCTCTTCCGGCTCCTGCGAGTTTAATTTTGGGTATTCCCTTTTATAAGAGGTTGTTTACTCGGCTTGACCCCTCACTGCAAAAGCGATCACTCTCTGTTTACCCGAATTGTATAGCGCGTTTTATTTTCACACTCACAACGGATTTTTTCCAGGCCATTTTTTATGTTTCCTCTTGTTTTGTTGCACCAAAGCACGCTGGCGGTATCAGTGCTGTGTAGCTTTGATATTATCAGCGTGTCCCCCGTGTCAGAGCTCACTTCTGATTGGTTGACAGTTGGACTACACTTGTCAATCAAGCTGTGGGCGTGGTCTCGCTGCCTTGCAGACTGTCCGCTGAGAGCTTGCCACCTCAATGGTTGGAAGTTATTGTGGGATAGATTTTGGTCTTGCGGGCCTGTTTTTCTCGATCGCGCAAGCAAAGGACTCGGTTTCTGTACGCCGTCTTGTAAACAGCTGTGTCTTGTCCGTTTGTGTATAGTTAATCATCGATAAAGTGGATTATTTTTTTATAAAATGAAGACAACCATGGAAAAGGAGAAGTTAGTGGTAGCAGTTATGACCTTCAGCACCCTTTTTGGTCCAAAGCTAGGACTAAAGCTTATAGAGGTGTGAAACAAAATCATTCCAAGCCTAATCATACTCAACAGGTGAGACGACCACTGAAAACTCAGGTGAGGCGAGAAAGTACACATGATGAAACACATTACAAAGAGCTCGATCACCATAATTATGATGATGAGATGTACCTTAGACAATCTCGATGCAGTTTTTGTGCTGAACTTGGACATGATACAAATGATTGTGGTTTCAGGGACTATGTCAAATGCAGACAGTGTGGTGACCTAGGTCATAAGCAAAAGTTTTGT
>JAODUJ010203129.1:0-10602 GCA_027564615.1 Psolus chitonoides
GATCTCGAATATTGAGCAGGGGGATGCAGAGGCACTAGGGGGGGGGGGGGGCATTGCCTGGGTGTGGCACACAATGGGGCTATTGTTAGGCCATGTGCCAGCCATTGTCCTGCCAGATCCCTCTATTGAAACTGGAGCTGTGTCTTTAGGGTTTAATTATCTTTCATGATCATTCTGGATGATGATGATTTGGCAATCGGCAAGAAAATATTGCAAACGTATTTTGGAAGAGGGCTGGCTGGGCTCCCTGGATCCGGCCCTGATATTTAATGAACAATGGTAAATTCAATTTCCAAAAAAAACCTTGTTTGAGTTGGTAGATAGAGATCCCCTGGGTTTACACCACTACAGTGCACTGTAGCAAAACTTGAACAGTTTTATCACTTAACTGCCTAAATTTAAATTGTCTGCACCCTCTTGAGATGTGAAATTCTCTTAAGGCTCTTTTAACCAATTCCTACAGTTGAATCTAATTTTCAACTCAAATCAGGGGTGTAGCAACATGTCAAAAAGTGAGGAGGCACAAAGCTCCAAGTCTTCAAAATTGTCCATGGTTTCGATGGTTTATCTTTCGATAGTTTCTTTGAATTCTCTAACGTTACAACAACTCGTGGGCATCATGTCAAGCTTCAGAGTATATGTTGTAGACTAGATGTCAAGAAAATATTTCTTTCCACAAAGAAAGGGTAGTAAATGAGTGGAATAGCCTTCCAGAAAGTACGGTGATGTCAACAAGTGTTAGGTCTTCTAAGAATTCTCTTGACGAGTTTTTTTCAGAAATTGTGGTAGGGTGTTCTAGTTCCTTTTGGGTTGTCTGCTATTTATTCTACGGGGTTGCTTTGGTTGCAGGGTCGTCTATGAGGACATCTATCCTTCCTGACCCTTTTCTCACTAAACTAATTCCGAAGGGGGCACAACTGTGGTGGAAAGAGGCACCATAGTAACATTTTCTACAAAAGTGAGGGCGCATGTGCCTCTAGTTCCTACACCCCTGACTCAAATTAGGGCTATAATCATCATAGAATACCCCTGCAAGTGTCCCTCTACATAAATTGTGCTATTTATGACAAAATCAGCATGGAAAAAGTTTCAATTTGGACTGGCTTTAATTTGGTGGACATTGCCAATGACCAATGGAGAATTATGGGCAAGAGAAATGGGTCTTTAACCCTTTCAACGCCGAATGCCTTCAATGCGGAATGCGCCCTCACTTGCTCATCACTGTGCTGATAGCCTGGTTTTTTCTACCATGTGCCTGGAGCAACCAAGCAATGAAAGCTGTTAGTGATTACTGGAAGACAAAGCTGACGCTCTAGGGGATCACCACACCACCCATGTCACAGAAGTGCAACAAGGGCATCAAGACGGTTGCACCAAATATTGTAATCCAATCAACTCAGAATCTTGGATATGGAGAAATCCGCATCGAAAGTTTACATTTGGACCAACCATTTAGATGGAGGTAAATGAATGGTTTTAAGTTAGTAAAACAAAACTGCTATTTAATTTTCAAAACTGTAGCAATCCCACTCATAGAGCAATCCCATTCATAAAGCAGTTTGCCCTGCTAACACAATGCACGCTCCTTTAATAATGCCACAGATATTTATCTCCATGATCTAAACACGACAAAATCTCCGCCCGGGGGCGTCCTTTACGGTTTGAGCCCTTACATAAACAACAACTGTTGATCAGACAAGAGAAAAAATACAGTATAAAAACGTCTAGCCTGGAACGCTCGCTTGCTTGACCACCATTCTTATCACGGCATGCGAGGCGTGCACTCATCTCGTGAATCGCGCACACGTTACTATTAGCGGGCTAGCCTCTGGTCATGTGCTGGCTAAAAAGCTTAATGGGCCTTGTGTCAAGTTGAAGGTCATGTTGTTTTATTTTGGTCGATAAGAAAGGGGAGATAAAGGGGGGAGGAAAGCTTCTGGAAAGGTTTGTCTTGTGAATCATCAAAGACGATCATGCGTTTCATGTATTTTTTACTGTATAATAAAATTCCAAGGAGGAATGATGGATATTGAATTAGCTTGGTTTCTTCAGTCAAGTTGTCTGATTTATATTGCATTTTAAAAATTTAAAGCCATAATCTGGAGTTGAAAATACATTGTCAAAGAATATGCCCACTATTCACTATGTATGACACATCTCTAACTGCAAAAGGGTAATTGCACGGTGACTCTCGTTACATTTTAGCCAATTTCACAGAATACATTGCAACATGAATATTTAAACTGTGCAGTTTATTATCCCATCCTGTTAGTGTTGGAACATGTTAGCATAAGGCCTGAAATAATAACAACAAATATTCTTTTATTACATAGCACTGTTTTAAGTTGAAAATACTAATTACAGCGTGACTCACATTACATATTTTTATTTTGGAATTTCTCCTCGAACTCCACACAGCAGAGAATAATAAATAATATCAGTGATCTTGATACTATGTAGTGATTTTAGAAAACATTGAGAGAAATGTAATATTCCACTAATATCTAATTAAAATTATTATTATTAAGTGTGACTCGCGTTACCATGGCTCAAATTACACTTTGTTTGATGGTCAAAAGTCAAATGTTAAAAAACAACAGAAACCAGTATGATCTTTAAATACATCCTCAGAATATTTATGCACCCTTTTCAAGTAGCTGAATTGAAAAAATTAAATTAAAAAAATGTTGATGAGGGTGCAAAAATATCATCTCCAAATAGGCATTTCTACCAACAACAAACTTCAAGTTTTGCCAAAAAATGAGGTTTCCTGAGGAAAAATGGTAGTAAACATGTATCATTGTTAACGTAAGGTCACCAAAATTGAAGAGCATGTTGATCTCTTCCATTTGATAAAAAATTTGATAGCACTTATAGTTACAAAATTACACACAATTTTCTGCTTTTTGACTTGTCCCAAGTATCATGGAATTTCCCGAAACACATCAAACTTGTGATTTCAATTCTCTCAAGACCAGGTAAAGGGTTCCCAGCACTTTACAAATTTACAAAAACAAAATTCACAGAGTTTTCAAAGATATTTCCCTGAGCAAAACCCAAAGTTCCACGACAATTACTACTTTTCCCTTAATGTTCACCTGAAAATTTCACTGGGAGCGTGTTTCCATTGAGAGAACTTAGCGCTAAGTAGGGATAAGTTCCAGTGTTTGAGTGGAGTAGAAACAGCCAATAAACACCTTTTATCGGAATCCCTAATCACCTTTTAATCGGAATCACCAACTTCAAAATAGGTGTTTGGTGATTATTTTCCAATTAATATTACCAATAGCCACTCCAATGGAAACAGACATGTAGCGCTAAATACCGATTACCGGACGTTGTCATCTTTCAATTGTTCACATGTTACTCGGTGATTGGTCAGAGTTCACATGACATCATGAGCTCGGATCGAATCGTCGTAGTAAGCTAAGTGCTGCAGTGGAAACAGCAGCGGAATTTGAAAAATACCGATAAGTTCTGTTTCTTCAATAATTGGTGAGTTAGCGCTAAGTAGTTATTAGCCCAATAGAAACACGCTATACGTTATCTGTAAAGCACTTTGAGCACCTCTGTGTAAAGGCGCTACATAAATACGTGATATCATTATTATCCTTCTATTTGGTGTGTTTTTTTCTCAAATTCCCTGAGTTTTCCCTTACTGGAAAATTTTCAAAGTTTTCCCTGAGATACAAAATGGCTGGGAAACCTGAAATAATATCAAATAGCCTAAATGTACAATTATTTGAAAATTCATTGGACCGAACATAAATAGCATCAATTATCTTTGTGAGCAAATGAACCCCCCAGGGAAGAGACTTCTGATTTGAAACATAGCTAGAAAATGATTTTACTTGATGATATTCATATTATCAGTTAATGACGAAATATCATTTTCTTTAGTTGAATCCAACTTAGAAGAATCAATGCTACCTCCCTCATCTTGACTTTGAATAAGATTGAACTTTTCTACTGAATACAATGGGGATGTTTGAATGGGAGAGAGAGGGGGGGGTAGGGGTACAACCAGTAGTGTAATCAGACTTTTTCATCTAGGGTGGCTGAAGGGGGCAAAGAGTGGGGACGAGGGGGAACTTCACTGCATTTTATGATTTTTGTGCAATATTTTTTCAACCACTTCAGTTGTTTAGGGTGAGCGAGGGGAGAGGGGGGAGCAAGACATTTGACTGGTGGGTGTCTCACACACTCTTCCCCCTGCTGGTTACATTACCACTGGAACAAAGTAAAATAGTAATTATTCAAAGGTTATGTCAATATGTATGTGAACAAATGTTTTGAACATGTTTTTAAAAACAAAAACAAACCCTGTATGCCAAGTAATGTTCTTTGCTGGGTGAATATGTTGTGTAACAGACCAGTAAAACCTTTTTGTTGGATGAATGAAAAGTTTAATAACCACAAATTCACTAAAACAGCAGCCATCATCTATCTCGCCACGTCAAGCCAAGCAAAACCAAAAAGGCTTGAGGGAGCTGTGCATGCATGTCCACATCGCAATCATGGGCGTAGATCCATTTTCAAAAGTGGGGGGGGACTTTACCCTTTTCCAAAAAAATTACTGTGTAAAAAACATAAAGTCAATGGGAGCATTTTTTAAAGTGAGGGGGACACGTCCCCCCTGTCCCCCCCATGATCCACGCCCATGATCGCAATTACTGACATTTTCTTTGAGTGTACAAAAAGTACCTATTCATACTTATATCCATAGCAAGAAAAATTCCAAAAGAGTTAATATTAGTATCTGCAACAACATCAATACTTATAGGCGGATGGGGAGGTCTAAACCAAGTAAGAACCCGAAAGATACTAGCCTTCTCATCAATAAGACACTTAGGATGGATAACAGCAACCTTATTCTTTGCACCAGAAACCTCCCTAATTTTTCATGCCTCTTCCATCCCCCTCGAAAATTAAGATGTTGACCTGTTTTATCACTAATCATGGTATCATGGGCACTAATCCATTTTCAAAGTGGTAGCGAGTGGCATGCCGTGGCATGAGCAGGATTTCAGAAATTTGCAGGGGTGGTGGGGGCCAAGTTCCCATTTCCCCTGACTAACACCCCTTTTCCCGGGATATACTTCATATAGCCTACCTGAATTTATTCAACACTGGCTAACAAAGTGAATTCTAACCCCAACAAATAGGAGATTTAAACTTTCAGGTCTAAACAAAGTTAGGGTTTACATTGTTGGAGTTCCCATTGTTAGATTCAGGTGGGCTACATGAAGTATACCCCCTTTTCCCACTACTTTCTTTCATTTTTTCTCAAATATCCCCGACTTCCCCCAATTTCGCAACAGAGGTGGAGGGGCCATGCACCCACCCTGCCCTCCCTCTTGTGCAAGCCACTAGGGACATGATCTCGCTTTCAAAATATTTACCGAGTGAAATATTAAGGTCCAAATCTGGGATACAAAGTCGATGTTCAGCAATTTTGCAAACTATTCCCTACACCAGTATAGGCCACATACCTAACCTGAAAACATATCAACTTTGCATGGGGTTTCAAATCTATTAAGATCAAATAATGTGCCATTTGGAAATTTGCTTTTTTTAGACAAAAAAAAACTTTCCAAACCTTGTGAGAAAATAAAATACTGGAGAGGGCAGTCAGTTCTGCTTTAATAAAATTTGGCGAGAAGCTCCTCAATTCTGATCATCTCGATATTATCAACTCTTCCTAAGTTTCATCGTCAATAGGACCATTCTCAAAAGTGGGGGAGATGGTTTCCCCCTCAAATAAAATGCCAACGGGTACCAGGCAATGTTTATTGTATTCATCAAACTGTAGTAGGTACACTGGTTGCTGCCTCCCCCTCCAGTCAAACACTCCTTAGCATACAGTTGTAGGCCTACACTGAAATAATCTCTCAATTGGTCAATTGATGGTATGTATGGCAGCACCTTGACCAATCAAGAATTATGCATCCTGGGATGTGATATTCTCTTGTGAGATAGATTTTACTTTAGAACTTTTGACTTTCTCAAAAACACACTTCCTAAAGTACCTAACAACACCTTCACAAACTATAAGAAACGCTAAATGTCAAAATAGTACCTAAATTTTCTCTTACAAATCGCCAGTTTCTGGTGACGCTTGAGACGCGAAGTCTGGCGTTATACGAATGGGGAACCTGACCACCTCTGCACTGAAGAATAAGCCAGATTTTGTGACCTAATAGGCTAGGATACTGCATGGATAACGTTATAATAGGCGAGTACAGTAAGCGCTTGAGATTGGGTCTCTAATATGAAGTTGGGTCTTCATAGAGAAGTGACCATCTCCACATATTGTGAAAAGAAATGTTTCTATATTTTATATATTTGAATGATCTATTAGAGTATACTTGCATTTCGTGCTCACCTGCAAATAATCACAACAGCCAGTGTATCTTGTTAACTTTCTATCACCTTACCTTCCTGTACGCACATACGTTCGACAAACAAATCATACCTCAACTTAAACCTAAACCTGAACCTCATACTATGGATTCAGAAGTTTGACTTACTCTGCTGCCCAAGTCTTTGGAATCAGTTACCAGACCATCTCCAAACTTCCTCAAATCTATCAACTTTTAGTTTACTGACTCATTTTTCTGTTCTTCATTTCAATGTTGATATTTTTCACTTTGGGAAGCGCCATGGACAGTTACTTAATTTCTAGAGTGGCGCTAATATAAATCTATATTATTATTATTATATATTTTCATAATGTGACTCATCCATGTTTCAAACAGAGGATGTGTTTTATAATAACATTGACAACAATATTACATGAATTATTTCCCTCCAACAAAAATAACCTTTCAAAAAGAAGATACATATTGCAAGAGACATGTTAATTATAAAAAATAATAGTAATAATAAATACCAAGTATGACTAATGATAGCCCGAACAGAGACAGAAATCATCCCAGACGCTTTCAATACGGAGGGTGACCATTTTCACACCCATTACGACTTCTAATGACATGACGCCAGAGACTGCGTCTAAAAGAAAAACATTCGCTAACCAAAAACCAGACGATCACGGCGAAAACAGTGCCCTAAACTCGGAGCAAGGTCAACGCAAGACGCAGGACAAAACGTTGTCGGCAAAATTACTTGTATTGACCAAGATTTGATCTCTACACCGGTCATTCAATACCACATTAAGGACAAGAAAAACCTTGTGGCGGAAGGGAAACTGACACCGCCCGAATCCTTCAATCTAAGATTAGAGTTTCCTTTTACCAATGTGGTTTTTATCACCACCTTGTGATGTACGGGAATAAAACGGCCTTTAATCTCCTCGAAAATTGGCTCAATATTTGATTGGGCATCACTTTCTTCTTGTTTTAATATTTCTCCATTCTATAAGTCTGAGAGGTTTGATTTCATTTTTTTTTTGGTTCAAAGAATGGATAAGAGATTTTAGACGAAATTAAGAGGTGGCTTAGGACGATTTATTCCAATAGAGCAATGATGATGAAATCAATGTGCTCATGCAGACAGTACAGTACCATCTCAGTATTATTTATATTGGTGATGGGGAAAGATTAAAGGGGCTCAGTGCATTCACATTTCGACCAGATAAAATGTTATTATTTGTTAATTTGATCATTCAATATCATCAGACAATAAAAAATAAAAAACTGTACTTTCAGAAAATGTTACTGCATGAAACAGTTTCTATATATAACTTTTTCCCCTTTTTTGGGAGAGGAGCGGGTATGCAATATTTGCCCTTTCAGAACATAAAGGTGTTTTTAGAACATAATCCATACATGCTTTCAACTACATTTTTCTTTCAAAGAGAATTAAACTGCTTTGGAGCTGAAAAGGAGATTTTGAGGAAACACTTTTGACCCTCAAATGATCAAACCAGCTTACAGACTGTCCTGATAGAAACCTTCATGAAATGAGGATCAGTCAATATTTGTCATCCTTTAAAATGTGTACCACCAAATTTTCACTTCCATATCAACTATAAATAAGGAGCTACAGGGCAAAGGAAAGTGCTTTTTTACACACACACACACACACACACATACAAACATGCATAGATTCCTTTTGCCTCTGGCAAGGAATCAAAAACAATTTTGCCCCCTTAAAAATATTTGGCCCCCTCTGAAAATTGTTTCACCCCCCTTGGAAACATTGTCTGGCTGCCTTTTCATAGGCCACCAACAAATTCCACAGTTTCAGGCAAATTTCTTCGAAAATTGGGCAATTGATGTAAAGAAACTTCTGTTGAGGTATTGTGTTTGCAACTAACGAGGGAAACAATTGGTACGATCTCCGTTTCGTGACAGAAAAGCGTTTTCAATCACCCAAAGACAGATTTTCACTATAAAAGCAAAACTACTCACATGTGTAGTACATAGTTCCGTACTATTAATTTAGACTTGCTACAAACACACTTAAGGCACGGTGCAGTGCAGTGCGGTGCAGCACAGTGCGGCACAAAAAGTTGAAGTGATGTCCTTTAACACTACGCATGGCACGGCACAGCATGGGACTGCAAGATCAAATCAAGTTGAAAAAATTCAACTTTTGTATGTGTCACGGCACAACTTTTTCAAGCAGATATCCCAACATTTTTCATCTCGTTGTGGAGCACCCCATGTAGTGTGAAAACGCCTTAATAATATCCTTCCATAAAACCTAAGTATTTTGTATGTGTCCCTTTACACCACCATATGTACAGGTTAACTACAGCGTGCATGATGCCAGTGGACAGGCAGTGGTACATCCATGAGTGAATTCTATGGGAGAAATAATTTTATTGTGTGTTCAAATACCATTTTAGGACCAACTTAGGGGGAGGAGGGGGACACGTGTGTATTTCGTAGTTCTTACAGACAAAATCGAAATAGAATATTTCTACTTTACTAAGATCCTTCCATATATCCCAAGTATTTTTCAATCGTCAGACCTATGCCCCTTTCAACCACTAAATGTATAGGTTAACTGCAGTGTACACAACGCCAGTGCATGGGGGTCGAATTGAGGGGGACAGGGGGACATGTCACACCACTTTTTAAGAATGCTCCCATAGGTCTTTTAAATTTCCACACAGTAAAGTTTTGCACAGAGAAGTCAATTGTCCCCCTCACTTTTGGAAATGGATCGACACCCATGCGCCAGTGGCAGATCCGAAAGAGAATTTTAGGGGAATCATGTTTGCATGGCTCAAATACCATTTCATGACCAACTTAGGGGGGGGGGAATCATGAGATGTGTACAAATATGCCATATACTTGAACATTCTAGGGGGGGCGAATGCCCCGTCCCTCCTTTAGATCCACCACTGCACGATGCTGATATCCTAAAAGTGATAATACTTAAAGTAAAGTCAAACTTCTGATGGCAAAATACATTCCCAACATCAATATTAGACTTGCTGGGAACACATGTACTGCGATCCTTCCATAAACATAAGACTTTTTTTTCTTCAGCAGCAGACAGGTTTTTGGCCCTTTAAACCACCAAATTTATAGGTTAACTACAGCGTGCACGATGCTGCCATCTCGCGAGGAATCCACAGAATGCCATCACATGCAGTAGCGTTGAGTCCTTCAAACATGACCGTTATTAATGTTCCATCTAATGGCCGCTCTCCCCCGATCTGCTTGTATTCCTCCAACTCAACCAAAGACATTACAGGGCACATGCATGTTTAGAATATACAAACACGAAGGGGCCACCATCGCTAGCTAGCTGCCCTGCCACGACAAAAAAAATATATGTACTTCGTCAGCCAAGAATAAGGTACACAAAACATTGTCTACAGATATTCTGACTCACAGCCAGCTTTGACTCAAAATTGTAATCGAATACAAAGATAAGTGATGGGGTGATCCCGAAAACTGGGGTGTGTTTCAGGTCAACCACTTGGGACACAATACTTTGTGAGAGAATCCCCTCAAAATGTTTATAAAAGATACAGTTAAAGGATCAAATCCAAGGAAAAGTAATGAATGATCCAAAAGTATAGTGAAAAATCAAGCAGAACAATTGGCACTAAAAACACACAGATTTAGGGGTATTAGTGGTACTGTATATATATTGGAAAAAGAAATCAAATTTAGATTTGTGTTTTGCTATAATTTTACCTTTCAGAATACATCACCACAATCATGTACATCTATACGACAACTTTGTTCTCAATATTGGGGAAACATTGACAATTTTCCGAACGCTTAACGCACTAGGCCAGGGGTACAAGGGCAGCCCATGCCCCCTGTTGGGGTCCAGGGGCTTCAGCAATTTGGTGCACTCTAGTGGTTTCAGATCGACTAATTCGTGCAGGGAAACATCTAATTTCAGCCATATTTCTCATGAAATGCCACTTTCCTAGCAAAAAGCAACAATATTTCTCATTTATTTTTTACCTATGGCCAAACTATTGGGGGATGTTGTCCCCTCCCCCACACAAAATATTGAGGGGGGCATGTCCTCCCCCCGTCCCCTAGTGATCACAGCCCAAGAGCCTAATATAACAGCCCAGAATAACATTAAAAACAAGACTGCAACTCTGCAGTGTGATTCCTTGCCAGAATAATTGAAATGAAACACATAACAAGTATGATGTCAACA
>JAODUJ010203240.1:0-10600 GCA_027564615.1 Psolus chitonoides
CCTAGTGTGCTCTCCTTCAAGCAGCTCCTGGAAAATTACATCTAATCCGGACAAAGAAGGACCACACGTTAACAGCCCTTTGGGCGATTTGTGTGGATATCGATCAAGATCATGACCGTGAAGTCCGGTGAGTTTGAATTACAACGACTGCACTTACTGCTGTTTTTCCGCCACAATAGGCTTTAGTATAACATTCCATATTCCCATCGTTAGGTGTTACGCTAACTGGCCTGGGTCAATCAAAGTTCAAACTAGAAGTAACAGCCGTTCAGTTTTCCTCGAGTCTTGCCTCCCTTCAAGTAAGCTTGGCAAGGAATTTCAACACAGAGATGTGCTCTTCTCATTTACAGTTACCATGACGACAGCGACCGATAAACAAACCCGTATATTTCTATGGTGCTGGCCTAGATCCATGTCGACAGCTGTAGAGAAGTGTTTGAGTTTCGTAGACGGGGTACAGATATGGCACGAACCGTACAATATGGCTTTCAGCGGACAGCTTAGTCAGAGTGCGGAGTTTATGGAAGGCGATGGACCGATGCAGGTGGGAGTGAGGCAGTACTTGACCATGATAAAGACCCTTGGTGAAAAACCGAGCAAATTTACCGGTGGGAATTTGACGGACGCTACAAACTTTACGTAAGAATAAAATATAGCTTACAATTTTATATGTTTTGGGTGGGGAGGGGAGGGGTGGGGGTTAAAGGTTACATGTTGTATCCTTAAGTACAATGAACATTTCTGGCACATTCCCGTTTTCTTTGTCTTCCTCAAGGTATCCCTGGATAAAAACCCAGCTGGAGGCAGAAGAACCGGGGAAAAAATATATTCTGATCAAAGATATAGCGGCTGTTGTACATGACCATCTTGAATCCCTACCAGATGTAAGTTTTATGTGTGCCTAATAATATAGCCTAACCCGGTGCTTCCCAAACTTTTTCCACTTTTTCCCCCTTGCCTCCAAGCCAAGCTGCAACCCCTTCCAAAACATTTGTATTAGTAGAGTTATATACCCAACATATTCAGCACTAGTAACACAACATGACAAGACAAAGATAATAATAATGATAATAATAATGGACACTAATGCACGCGCTGCTCAGAAAAACTTCTGCTTATCGTGTTCGATATTTGAGTTATATAAATGGCACATTTAAGCACAAGTAACACCACATAAGACAAACAAAGATTATCGCGCGCGAAGCGCGCACATTTTTTGAAGACATGTCATCTTTGGATTATAATTTTAAACTGCACCTTCTGCAAAAGTGACTCCACATATGGAAAAAAAACAGCACTTCGCGCGAAGTGAGCAAAAATGTTTAGGTTATTGTGTCCGATCTTTGAGTTTTACTATAAATGGCACAGTCAGCACAAGTGACATCACAAAACAATACAAAAAGGGAAAAGAAAAAAAACACTGCGGCAAAGCGCACGAAAAAATGGGTTGTCGTGTCCAATATGTGGGTTATAGTATAAATGGCACATCCAGCACTAGTGACAGCACCCGACAAAACAAACAAATCAGAACACCCCTGCGCGCGAAGCGAGTTGATTTTTCGGGGGTTATGTCAGATATGTCCGGTCTTTTTGTTATAATATAAACGCCAAATTCAGCACAAGTGACACCACATGGAATGACAAATAAAGACAGCCAGCATTGCAGGCAAAGCGTAAAATGTTTTGGATTATCATTCAATGAAAATCGAACAAGTAATGAACCAGATTGTGCCACATCAGTTTAATTATATCCAACATAATATACCATGTGCTACCACGAGGTTATTTGAGATGCCGGCATGCCGCAGTCTTAAAAATCATCATTTTTGCTGGACGCGGTCCTTTGAGTCAAACAAATATGCTGTACGCATGTTTACAAAAAAGGATTAGATACACGGCAGCTGTAGTCCAGGCCGCGGCCGACATTGCAAACATTGATAAAAATAGCCGGAAATGTAGCTTTTTAACAAACATCTGAATAAAAAGACTTCAAACTTTATCGAAGAAACTTTGGACGACATTGCAAACATTGATAAAAATAGCCGGAAATGTAGCTTTTTAACAAACATCCGAATAAAAAGACTTCAAACTTTACCAAAGAAACTTTGTTGGTTGATGACGGCGAAAATCGCCGCTTTTTACTCTTTCTCGGGCACAATTTGCGGCCCCCTAATAGTTTTCGCGACCCCCGTTTGGGTCGCGACCCTCACTTCTGGAACCGTTGGGCCCTAACCAACGCCTGTATGGGAGGGGGGGGGGGGGGTAACGGAACATTTTATCATTGTCCGAACTCAAATTCTGCTTTCCGCTGTGACTGAAGGTCTACTCTGCAATTTCACGCCTGACCGCACACTGTCCGACGATCGATGACCGATTCACATCAATACAAAACAAAAGACAAGTTCACTCTAAATGTCATATTGTTTTATTAATTGAAAATTGGCATAACCAATGATCATATGAGTTGTAACTTGGCCCCCAGATTTATGAATGTTTATATATTCAATATAAGTTCGAACTACAATTTTACGTCGATCCAAACAAAAGTTATGGGAGTTCCAAGATTAAAAATTGTGTTGAAAACTGGATCTTTAAGATAATCTCCTTTGAAAAAGTTGAGAAATTATTAGTTTCTATCAAAATTTAGCATAACATTCCCACTATAGTCATCTGACGAAGATGGTATGAACAGAGAGAGGACATTGTAAACGTTATAAATCCGTGCGAACTAGCTCGATACATAATGAATTCCTTTCTTGAGAGACGGATACGTGCGAAAATATCTCCATCGGATATCTGGCCACTGTCGTTATAGAATCATCTTGCTTCAGTACTGGAAGCGAGTTCCACGGGCGGCTGTTGTGATTGAAGGGCATGGCCATAGGGACCATTGTGCTCAGAGGGGCGGTGACATTTTGCCTGACTCCACTCTTAACCAACTGCCCAATTTTATGCCCGACTGAGACAACACTTCTGCCCGATTTGGCCTGATTAGGGTAAGTCTCTGGCCAATTAGCCCTCCCCCAGCACTCCCGCCTCATACGGCCATGTCCAGGGGGGAAGTTGAGACGGGGAAGAGAGGGGAGGAACGAATATATATATCATCATCAAAGATGATGCCACTGCTTTTCATGATCAACTTCTAGGAGCCTTCTTGTAACATGGGACTCTATGGGATTCTATGATTGCGAGAAGAAAATATAAGGCACTCGCATTTTTGAGCGAGTAGAATTCTTAGTGTGCATTACTATTTACTGATAACGTTGTGTAAACACCGTAACGTTACGTACATATCGTTTACACTGTAGCTAAAAGAAGCAACGTGATTGTAACTATATTATCGTTAATTGGTGCTACCTTATTTGGGTTTGTTTACATTAAGTATTGAAGTCGTCAAGTATAATTAGTGAACGCCACAATGGTTTGTTTACGTTTTAATTAAATGATAATTAATACATGCATACCCCTTCAAAGCCGACGCATGCATGTCATGCATGATTTTTCTTGACAACTTCCTTTTTTTTCGGCCAAACCGAAGGTGCCACTGACCTGGTAAATAGCTTATTTTGAAGATAAGACACAGGGCGCATATTTAAAAATACTTTGATGGGGGTCTATGAAGAACAACATTTTCAAAATATTTTTCGAAAATTTGGTGACCTTGACTTGACCTTGAATTTCACGCTTCAGTGCCCTAATTTTTCAAAAATTTCCCGAGCCTTCATATAAACCAATAATCGCTCTATAACTGTTTCTAACTTTCCCCAAAGTACCCCTGATTTGATTTCCAGCGTTACAGCTCTATACCTTTCGGGGTTTAGAAGTTATTAGAAAAATAGGTCGAAAAAAACGATTTGTCACCATATTGACATAATTTCCATAGGCAATACCCTAGGCCTGTGATTTGTGGCTCAAAATATGCCCAAGAACATTCTCTAACTCCTGGTATTTTTGGTAGGGGTATAGCGCCATAATAGAGAAAGTTATGAGCAATTATTGCGAAATGCCCAGATCGTGTCTGCGCCATTCTGGATTTACACACAAAGTCAATGGACGGTTATCAGAGGTAGACGTACCGGTACCAGGTAAATTGAATTAAAATAATTATTTACAACTAGATAATAGCAATTTAAGATTGATAATGAGTTCTATGATGTTAGGGAACATCCTGGAACTATTTTTAGGCCTCTAAACATAAATTGTAGGTGAAATTTTTGTCTTGAGAAGATAGGTCCAAATTTGGTTTTGGCTTAGCTTTTCCTCAACTGTGTAAATCCCGTTGACATTGAAAATAGCCTATTTATCCCCCAAATCGGGACGAAAATTTTTGAAAAAATTAGGGATGATATATTTTGCCCTGCTCTATCTAATAAAACAGTTTCTGATGACTTCTGTGACTCTGGGAATTTTCTGGTAAATGCGTCGGCTTTAAATGGTTAACTTGATTTGAATGGTATGCTGCTGCACCCGGGCCAACCGAGGTTTCGTTTATGTACACATTTAATAAGTTGGTCACAATATAATACGTTACCAATGGAGTAGTATTAGTTTTGTCTTTGTGTTCCGAGTCTGAGGTAGTATTTTGAAGTTCAAGTCAGGTTGACCCGGGACCGAAACTACAACTGGCGACGAGGATGTGGCGATAAAGGATACAAAACGTGATAAAAGAAACGTGATTTCAAGATGTATTTCCACCGGGAAAAAGAAGGAACTGTGAGTGCTATGAAAGTGGACTCGCCTACGCTCCATGTCTACATGTTAGTTGTTGCCATACTGCTAAGGCATGTATTAAAGATGGCTGCCACACTAGAAATTGAAATTTATGATCCTGACGCCGAAATTTGGGAATCGCACGAGGAACGTTCAATCCTGTTCTACCAAGCTAATGATGTAGATGGTGATAAGAAGCAGGTGGCAATACTTTTGTCTTCAATGGGAGCGAAAGGCTATGGACTTTTGAAAAATCTAGTGTCGCCAGAAAATCCTCCATCGAAGAAGTTTGCAGAGATTTGTAAGACTTTGTGAGAGTATTACAACCCCAAACCGCCAGTTCTACTTGAACGATTTCGGTTTTATAGCTTATAACCAGAGCTCGTCGAGTAGCATTGCCGATTTTTTAGCCGAACTCTGGAGACGGCCAATTTTGGAAGTTTCCTGAAGGATGCGCTACGTGACCGATTCGTTCGTGGGATTTACGACACCAACATCCAGAAACGGCTCTTATCGGAAGACGATTCGTTAACCCTGGAAAATGCTGTGAAAATTACCATGAGTATGGAGTCCGCCGCCAGGAATGCAGCTATCATCAAGGAAGGGTCTGCTAGCGTTCATCATGTGACATCGAAGTCAACGAGTGGTCGTGCGTTCTGTTCGTGTTGCGGTAAACCAGGCTATACAAGGACAATTTAAAAAGAACTGCCGTTATAAGTACTATAAATGTCATATTTGTGATCGTGTTCGACATTTACAGGCTGTTTGCAGACAAAATCCTGATGTAGGTAGGCCACATTATAAAGAACGTAGTTCTAGGCATAAGAAGAGTAAACGTAGTTCTGGAGTTAAGGAAGTGAGCCAAACTCTTGAATCTAATTCTACTTTGTAAAGGCAGTTGGGTCAAGCAAACCCATTGAAGTTCAAGTTGAAACTGAAAATCAAGAGGTCACCATGGAAGTAGATACTGGGGCTGGTATTTCCTAAATTCCAAACTATTTGTTTGCAAAGGCATTTGAGCCTAGAGTAAAGTTGAAACCCACAAAAGCGGTTTTGAGAACATTTACGGGGGAAGAATACCTGTAAAAGAGAAATGTACCGTTAATGTCAAGTGTAATGGAATCGAAAAATCATTGCCATTGTTTGTCATTGAAGGGAATGGTCCTGCCCTCCTAGGTCGAAATTGGTTGACACACTCTGAATTGGCAAGAAGTCAACCAAGTGCGTATGTCACCAAGAGACAAGGTTAATGAAATATTGTCCCGTGGTGATGTATTTAACAAGAAATTGGGTACCGTTAAAGGCATTCAAGCCAAACTTAGGGTAAAACCCGATGCAACGCCTAATTATTCACAAATCGAAAGGGAGGCATTAGCAATGGTATATGGGGTAAAACATTTCCACCAATATCTTTGCGGAAAGCGATTAACTTTGTTCACTGATCATAAGCCATTGAGGTATCTGTTTGGTCCTAACAAAGCATCCCTTTGCTAGCCGCTTCTATATTACAGCGTTAGGCTATCCTTCTTAGTGGTTATGAGTATGATATAAAATACCTTACCTTCAAGCAGAACGCAAATGCGGATTTTTTGTCTAGATTGTCAAATTTGAGCACGCATACTAGTGATAAATTTCAAAACATTGACTAATTTACTGTATTTTGGACAAACGAAGCTACTGATTTGAATCGGGCGCAAATTCAATCTCTACCTGTGAGCGCAAAACAAATTGCCACGGCTACAAATAATGACCCGATTCTATCTAGTGTTCGGCATTTTTTTTGTATGGTTGGCCAGAGGAGGAGAACTTGGGCAAAGAAATTATGTTGTTTTCTAGTAAAAGAGAGCAACTCTCTGTTGAAGGCGACTGCTTTTTATGGGGAATTTGTGTGATTATTCCTTCCAGTCACCAAGACCGCATTTTGAGCGAATTGCATGCCAGTCACTCCGGTATGGTAGGGATGAAGTCACTAGCTAGAATGCATGTATATTGGCCAGGGTTAGACTTGCAGATAAAACAGCTTGTTGAGTCATGCAATGCGTGCCAATCAGTTCAATATGCTCTCCCAAAAGTTGATGTAAATCCTTGGAAATGGCCTACCCCATGGCACCGTATTCATGTGGACTTTGCGGGTGCATGGGTCCCTTCCTTGGTCACATGTATCTGATAGTTGTTGATGCACATTCTAAGTGGCCCGAAGTAATATCAATGAAATCTACAACTGCTTTTAAAACTATCAATGAACTGAGAACCATGTTTGCACGTTACGGCTTGCCAAAAGAACTAGTTTCAGATAATGGCCCCCAGTTCATTGCTGAAGAATTCGAGGTTTTTTGCAAGCAAAATGGTATTCGCCATATCAAAAGTGCTGTCAAGCACCCTGGCAGAAAGCAGAAAGATTTGTTCGTACATTCAAGCATTCCATGAAATTTGAGAGTGGCAACGTTCAAATTAAAATCGACCGTTTTCTGTTGTATTGAACGACGCCACATGCTCTAACCAGAGAAACGCCTGCAAAATTGTCCTTTAACGCTTTATGTACCAGTCTTTTCCAGACTTTGACCAGAACATGCCCAGAGACACAGAAGTCATCAGAAACTGTTTTATTAGATAGAACAGGGCAAAAGATTTCATCCCTAATTTTTTCATTTTTTTCCGGCGCCATTCTGGGGTAAAATAGGCAATTTTTTAATGTCAATGGGATTTACACAGTTAAGGAAAAAGCTAGGCTGAACCAAGCTTGGACCTAACTTCCCAAGACAAAAATTTCACCTAAAATGTATGTGTAGAACTCTAAAAATTGTTCCAGGATGTTCCCTAAACAACCTAGAACTCATTATCAATCTTAAATTACTATTATCCAGGTTGTAAATAATTATTTTAATTCAATTTACCTGGTTACGTCTACCTCTGATAGCAGCCTATTGACTTAGTGTGTAAACTTTATTGGCGTACGCAAATACTTACGCAAATGTTTGTTAATCCGGCCCCAGGAGTCTGAGTTATTTTGACTTCTCCATCACACAACAGTAGTGTTGTTTGTATTAGATGTGATGACATTTTGGAAATGTTCACACAAACTCACTGAACTCCTTTAAATCAAAAATCTTTCCGCTCACATAATGGTTACCCAATTATATGTCTCCCTTCATTTGTTAGTTATGCAGACATCAGAGTTATCCTCGTTTCCACGATATTCCACATTTTTCACTTCTGCGTGTCCACCTATTTCTGTGTCATTTCCACGTATTTCGTTGCCACTTATTTTTACATATGGTCATATTATTGTCAGCAATACTGTTCGAATCCCCTACACACATGTGTAGGCCTTTTTGAAAATCCAGTAAGAGATTCTACTAACAGACCGATGTGACACTACCTCTTCCCCTGACCACCGTAACCACGAAACTGCCAGTAGTGAAAAGGAAACGTCTAGCAGGGGTATGCAGGGGCACTGGGATGTGACGCTACCAGAATGTCACGAACAAAAGTGGCTGTCTTGGGCCTCTGTTCTGCCATTGTTGCGCAAGTTCCACCTGCCCAATTACAGCTCTGGGTTATAGAGTTAAGCAAAGTATTGTGTATCAAAATTCAAAACTGTTGCTATTTGATATTTTTCAGGTGTTAAGAAGAAGAAAGGAGACAAGCATAGAAAGACTGCTTCTCAAATACTCCAGCAGATAGCTCATAACCTCAGTGGATACCCCGCAAAGGAGAGGCTACAGCTGGTAAGTTGTTTTATTGCATATACGTACAGAACAAAAATAAATACAGAAAACAAAAGTATTCAAGTCTTGACCTTTTCGTTACTAAGCCTATACGTCCTCCACATACTGAGCCATATTGACCAAACTGGGGATTTTGTTAAATTTTCATTCATAGGATACATGGGCCTAATGTTGGTGGGCCTAACTGTTAGGCATTGAGAAAGAGTAATTACATCATCGCTGTCATATTATGCAAAATCGATGCTTTTGTCGTCTCTCAAATCTTCCCTTAGGTCTATGTCCTCGTTTCTGCTGTCAGCGTTCTTCATAGTGTACGTTGATCGAGTGTACTTGATAATGCTACGATTGACTGTGATCGCTTTTGTGGGAAGTCGCCATTTGATTGATATTGTAACAAATTATTCTTTATTCGGTAGCGATCCGGCTAGCAAGTGAGATCTTCACCATAGATGAAGTATTTCGATAGGCCATATACAGGAAGAAAAAGATCACTTGAAGAAAAAATGTTGAGAATGAAAAATATATCTTTTCTTGCTTATAAATACTACAATTAGATTCAATATAATTATCAGTAATCAGAAAAAGAGATGTACACTCAGCTGCATAGGCAAATTAACTCCTGTGACTGCGTGGTTAAAAACCTGCCAACAAGATATCTAATTTTCCGCCTTAACTGGTGAACACCTAATTGCGTTAATGTGGTCTTCACTCTGCGAATATTGTAGTTCAACAACTCACTAGTTTTCGAAAACATGCATATAGAAATGATCCTCATATACAATAAGATTACAATGATTGTTCTATTCACTACAGGATAACTCCAAATGGATGTATTTACAGAAGTGTAGATTATAAAATTACCTCTAACAATAAAAATATAACCCTGAACCATGGAAGGTAGTGGAGACATTACGTGAACAGTTACGCAGTTTGACCTAGCCAAGGACATTTCAGGGGTGGCGCTAGCTGAGAAATATTCAGAGGGATTTTCCCTCAAATTTTTGGTAGGAATCCTTCCTGTGCTACGGGAACTGCACTGGTTGCCTGTGCATGCAAGAATAGACTTGAAAATAGTGCACCTCACATTCAAAGCATTGCACGACGAGGCACCAGAGTACATATCAGAACTGATTCCGAACTACAAGCCACCTCGAGCACTGAGGTCTCGGAACAAAAATCTGCTAACTGAACCATCATTCCGGTCAACGAAATTTGGTGGTAGAGCTTTCTCAAGCATAGCCCCAAGACTGTGGAACAACCTTATGGTGAAAAGAACTCCCTCTATCTCTCCATCACTCGAGACGGCACAATTTAAAAGACCGTTAAAAACCATTCTCTTTGAAAGATATCTCAAGTTTGACAGTTATCTATATTATTATTATTAATGTGCAGTGACGAGCTAGGCGTGGCTAGGTGGATAAGTGGGTGTCATTCACACTATACCTACACCATTGCAGCCTAACACAGCTTAGGCTGAATAGGGCACCTAAGTATACAGTAAGGTAATGGTTACTTCATAACACATTAGGCAGGAGCATACAGGAAAATTTTCGATTGCGGGGGGGGGGGAGGCATTTTTCCTGAAAATCTGTGACAAGTTTGTCGAAAAAGCCTGAATAAGGGCATATATTCTGCCCGAATGGGAGAGCTGCAGCCCCCTCAGCCTCCCACCTCGTACGCCTATGACAATAAGTCAATGAAATGCTACATTCAATTTAAAACATGTAATTTGCATACAAATTGGCTCTATTGTTATGAGAAATGCATAAGAGAAAATCTCCCTTATAGACTTTGGTCCAAGTCAGTTGTAATCTTCTAAAGGTTCTGTTATTTTGTATTGGAATACAGTAGTCTTGTAGGGCTAGTGCTGTGACAAATTTGATGGCAACAGAAATATGTGGATTATTTTTAAGGTACTTGCTTTGCTCGAGGCATGAATTTGTCTTGAGCAATCATGCCTCTCCGAAACTTCCTGTCCTGCATCAAGGTCTTGATTCCACTGACTTCCTGTAGACCAGTCTCTTTTTGTACAATGTCAATGTAGGTCTCAGCACGCCCTCCTCTGCTACAATTACCATGGGTGGGGTTGGGGGGGGTGTCCAAAAGATGAGAACATGGACAGCCTCATCTGTGCACCTCCAGCAATGCCCAGCAGCCTTCAT
>JAODUJ010203351.1:0-10600 GCA_027564615.1 Psolus chitonoides
TGGTATCAAATGGTGATTATATCTACAAAGCTTGGATACAATCCAACTTACAGTTACAAAGTTATTTCAAAGAAAGGTTTCACCCTCAAATGCCTTCTGATGGCCTCCAAATGACCTTCGATATGTTCAGCACTAATTGGTAATTATATCTACCAAGTTTGGATACAATCCAATTCACGGTTACAAGGGGATTTCAAATCAAAGATTGTGAACTCAAATGACACCTGATGACCTCTCTAAATGACCTTTGAAATTTTTGGCACAAATGGTGATTATAACTACCTAGTTTGGTTACAATCCAACTCATAGTTACGAAGTTATTTCAAATCAAAAACTTTGACCTCAAATGACCCTAGATGACCGACAAATGACCTTCAAATTGTTGGCATCAAATGGTGATTATATCAACCAAGCTTGGATACAATCCAACTTACGGTTACAAAGTTATTTTAAATAAAGGTTCCACCCTCAAATGACTTCTCATGGCCTCCAAATGGCCTTCAATATGTTCGGCACTAATTGGTGATTATATCTACCAAGTTTGGATACAATCCAATTCACGGTTACAAGGTGATTTCAAATCAAAGATTGTGAACTCAAATGACACCTGATGACCTCTCTAAATGACCTTTGAAATTTTCGGCACAAATGGTGATTATAACTACCTAGTTTGGTTACAATCTAACTAACGGTGAGCTATCCCAAATGAAAGATTTTTACATTTGACCACATAACCTAACTAACAATCATAAGGTCGGCACCAACAACAATAGGGCGCAATATGATACATCTGTACGCTGCAAGTATGACAATTATCCATCAGTTCGATATTTAGTTATTGCTTTATAATCTGACTGCTTTCTATCACACCGAGTTGGAAGGATATGCCGAAGTTCTCAATGTGTTTTAGCAGAGTGACTGCTTTGCTCAAAATGTCAAAACCCCAAATTTAAGAAAAATAAACATCTGATTATAAAGAAACACATAGGCCTATTTAGACAATGTGTAACTGTGACGTCATAATAGGTATGTTCAGAAGTGTATGTCAGCTAATCTGACAGCTATTAAAATTGAGATATATCAAGAACGGTACCAAATAAGGAGGTTAAGCTAATTCCCAGTAAATTTTTCTCTTCAACATATCAAATTATTCTTTTTGTTTGGTCTCCTTTAAATTGATTGGTCCTTTTCTATCACTCCAGATCTGCTATACATCTACAATATTCATTGATTGTTATTCCTTTTTGTTTTTCATTTGTTATACAGTTATACTAGTCTACTTATTCTAAACTTATTTGTACTTGTTTCAGTTTTTTGTAAAGATGTTTCAACGTAAATTAGCTAAGTTGAGCTTCTTGTTGTTTACTCTTGAGTCTCTCTACATATGTGTACACGTTTACATATAACCAATTTATTGTATTTTCGCTGGTCCCGAAGGGAACAAGCCTATATTCCTCTTTGTCTCTCCGTCACTCACTCCGTCACACCGTTTTACCTTGGCGATTCTAGGTCACATGACTGTCAGTATGGCCATTACTTATTGGTTGTAATGAACGTTATGCAATAGGCCCAGTATTTGAAATGAGTGGTGGTAAATCTGACTATGATAATTAATTCAGAGTGAGCATACTGGACTGCTGGAAGTCATATCAGCCTGTATTCAATGGAAGAGATTAACAGCTGATTGCAGATGGATGGCTAAATGGGAGGGTCATTATCAGATTATCGAGGTGGATACAGTTACCGATGGAAGGCACAAAAGGACTAAATTGGAACTCAAACCGATGAAACACCAGATCTAGAGCGTACATGATTGGGGGAGAGCCTGAGAGGTGCAGTGTCAGGGGTGGGGAAGGGGGGGGGGTGAAAAGTTAATGGTAATTGTGATATTTTGGTAATTGTGATATTGAATCTGAAATTCAGTGTTAATGTTATTATACTTCGAAAATCATTGCACTACCGTAATTAATCATATAAAAAATCGCAGTCATGGCTATTCGGGATGGACGATGACGTCACTATCACGTATTATTCTCTATCCACTGCGACTGTACCTCCATGTTTGGTGTACGTTCAGAACTGTGCTTCCCAGACTTTACAACCCCTTAGATCAACTTTATCTGGGACCAGCGTATACGAGTTTTGCTCGTTCTTGTTCAGTATTTTTTAGGAAATTCCCAAGTTGATGGGGTTGTAGTGTATGAGCTATAGGCTAAGTGTTTCCAAGCAAAATTTGCTGAATTTATTTTGGATACTTCATGTTTCTGTAATGAAATTACTATATTTTATTCTCTAAGTTATGTACCCAAATACCTAAACAGTGGGTCACTCCTGATTGAGAAAAACAAGAAACGTCAAATATTTAGTTACCAAGGTCTGCTATTGGAACAAAATATCATGCCCAGCGTCCCCCCCCCCCCCAGCCATATAATTTGACTACGCCCCGTATGTAATTATATAATATTATGCAACGCAGAATTAATAATAATTTGTTGAGTATGTAGTTTATTTAAAAGTATTTATATCCGTTCAACCAGTGGGCCTATACTATAGGCCCACTGGTTGAACGGATATAAATACTTTTAAATAAACTACAAAACCTTTTTTTTTTATTATTCCTTTAGTCTTTGTTGCTTCACGATGTCTGTATCGTCATGTGTTCACTATTTGCATCAGAGTAACTAATCTGTGATTCAACAAGTTGAAAACATGATAACCGAAATAGACCAACTAGGTATCCCCAATACTATAGAAATCTCTGGCTGAATCAAATTCATCAACTTTCACTGACAGTGTAGAAAATGGCAAAAGAAACAGCTTGGGCGTACTACAAGTAGTCGTGAATGGTAACATCGTAACTCTGTGACGGTAAGCTAATATATATATATAGGTTGAGACCCGTCTTAACGACATGCTCTCTGGAAAGAACCACTACAGACCAGGGCATATAATGAGCTAGGTCTATCCTCGCCTGTGGGATCCTCACGAGTTCCACGGCCCGTCCCCATCACGGTAAGCTAATATTATACATTTATATAACACCTGAGTAAATCATCCTTATTTGATTAGAAGATTGTTGTTCACATGACATTCAATAAATATACCATTGCACGCTTACGTCATCAACCGTGCATTTTTAGTTAGCCTATATTGAACTTTAAATTGTTGGTCCTGAATGGTATTGAGGGCGTGATGGTTGAGTAGTAATATATAGACGTTAATATGGGCAAGATACACCCCCCCCCCTCACCAACCAAATGTCAACACAAATGACAAATATATACCTAGGTGTTATATAAAACATATAATGAAGGTTTCGCCTTGTTGAATGGAACGTTCAATCTTTCAACTCATGAAAATATTCGTACTATTGAACTCCTAGTTACGAACTTAGGATACTCAGCACTCCTACCTGTAAATTGTTCAACACTGTCAGACTGTGTACACAATAGTATCGAGAGGTGATGGGTTGCAGTGTATTAGCTATAACCTAAGTATTTCAAAGCAAAATTTGCTGAATTTATTTTTGATAATCCATTTTTGTGTGTGTTATGGTTCGATTATGTAACTTGCCCTGCCTGTCTTTATAAAAATAATTACTAATCCAGGCCAGCTATCCGAACAAAATATCAGCCCAGACGTCTCCAGCCCCAATCCCCCCTCCTCCTTACGCCATATAATTTGACAGGTGACTACGTCCCGTATGTAATTATACTTGTCTTGTCTTTTACTATGCAAACACCAACTAGTGGGTATCACTGCATAGAAGACAGCACGCAACATGCACAAGCCTGGAGAGAAAACATCTAGGGTTCACACTGATCATCAGTCTTCAGACCATAAGCATTCCAATCTAGAATCGTTCTTGGCCAAAAAGACCACTTGAAAGCATTTACATTAACACTAACACGTCTATAACATAAACCGTTGGCAGATGACGATCTGGTGCGATAGTTGGTATTTTCAACAAAATCGGGAACTGGTAGAGCCACTAAGTTGTTACCGTAATAGCTTTATGGAACAGTTTTAATTTTCTGTAAGGTAATCTTCTGTGAGGTAGGCCAGCCAAGTTGGTGAAGAAGGGTTGTCACACTAGTTGTACGACTATATATAGTCTTTACACACAAATCTAGCAGCTTTACGCTAGACCTTTTCCAGTTTTTTAATGTTACCTGTTTTATATGGATCCCAAACTGATGAGGCATATTCCAGACAAGGACGAACTAAGTTATAGGCAGAAACTTTAGTTTTGGTATCACAATCATAGAGATGTCCACGAATCAGGCCAAGAATCGTGAAGACCTAAGAAACCATGTTATTTATGGGAGTAGTCCAGGCAAGATTAGAAGTTATAGTGACTCCTAGATATGAGTGTTTTTTACCGCTTTAAGGGGAGTATCATCAATTACATACTGGAACTGAACAACTTTCTTTTTATTTGTAACAACCGTTGAGTTACCTTCAGTAGCTTTTAGATTAATCTGCCAAGTCTTACTCCATAATGAAAACTTATCCAGGTCTGCTCGAGCATGCGACTGTCGTCGATGGAACTGATGGTACGATACAGAATACAGTCATCTGCGAACATTCCTATAGTGGATTGCATAACCGTCGGCAGATCATTTATATAAATGGAGAAGAGCAAGGGTCCAAGCACTGTACAATGTGATGCAACGCAGGGTATACTGGTTGAAGGGATATAAATAAAACCTAATTTGTAAAACCTAAAGTGTAAAACCTAATTTATTAGTGTTGTAATTCCGTTAGCCTTTTACGATGGAGTCTGTATGGTCATGTGTTTACTAAGTGCTTCAGAATAACCAATCTGTGATTCACTAAGCTGCAAACAGGATAACCGAAATGGAACAACTAGGTATCCCGACCCCGATACTATATAGTCACTGCAATGACCATAATGATTTTTCAATTCCCGTGCGAAGGCGTGTGGACTTTATGCAATCACGACTGCCTGTGTATGTAGGCATGTATCTCAGTGGCGTAACGTTGGGCACTCCTATGCAGGGGGTCCAGGTGCCGCCAAAAGCCACCTGGAGGCAGCGCCGAATTTAGACTTGGTGAGGCCCTAAACTATATAAACTTTGAAGGCTCCTTATTACAAAATTACACCAAAAGTCTCACAAAACTTGAAAACAGATATGCCTTCTAATTATTTACACAATCCCAGACAATAGCCCACGACAAGATAAGTTTAAGTGAAGACTACGACGATGGACAACTTGGCGTGCGCGAAAGGCGCGGGATTTTTGTTCAGTGTATGATCTTTGGATTTCAAACGGCCACATTCAGCGCAGGCGAGCCATCACGACAGGCACCACCTGAAATATTTAAGTTGTAATATCTGATTTTTATTCGTTGGCGTCAGCCGGAGGAATATATGCGATCACGACTGCGTGTATATGTATGTATGTACGCGCGTGTGTGTGTGTGACGCTTGCTTGTAACCACGATTTCTCAGGAGTTCCAAGCCGATTTGATATCATACTTGGCATGTGTGTTCTCAATATTGAGTGGATGATCCCTATTGATTTTGATGGAGGTCATTCGAGGTCAACAGGGGCCAAACACTGAAAACCTTGTAACCACATTACATCAGCCGTCCTACAGTGGATTGATCTCATACTTGGTATGTGTATTCTCCAAACCGAGTAGATGATCCCTATTGATTTTGATGCGGGTCAAAGGTCTTTTTGAGGTCAACAGGGGTCGAACACTGAAGACCTTGTAACCCCAATATCTCAGCCGCCCTAAAGTGGATTGATCACAAACTTGGTATGTGTATTTTCCAAACTGAGTAGATGATTCATATCGGATTTGATGGAAGTCATAGGTCATTGGAGGTCAACAGGGTCAAACACTAAAATCCTTGTAAACACCTTAGCTCAGCCATTATACAGAGGATTAATCTCATACTTGGTATGTTCATACTGAGTAGATAGTCCCTATTGATTTTGATGGAGGTCATTTGAGGTCGACAGGATTCCAACACTGAAAACCTTTGAACCACATTATCTCAGCCGTCCTACAGAGGAATGATCTCATACTTGGTATGTGTATTCTCCACTTGAGTAGATGCTAGCTTTTGTAGGTCAAAGGTCATATGAGGTCAACAGGGGTCAATCACTGAAAATCTTTTAACCACATTATCTCAGACATATTACAGTGAATTGAACTCATACCTGGTAGGCTATGTGCATTGTCAATATTGATTCTTATTTATTTCGGAGGAGGTCGGAGTTCATATGAGGTCAACAGGGTCAAACACTGAAAGCCGTGTAACACACAACCAGGTGACTAATTGTGATAGCAATCTTCCAAACATATGTGACAACATTACCAAGAAGTATTTTGATTAGAAATCATTTATCGCTAAGGAATCACAAAGTCTGTGGCTTTCTGGTTTGTTGTTGTTATAATCAGGGGCGGATCCAGGGTTTGGATCGAGAGGGGGGCCATTCGTGTAGGTCCCTCTCTCTGTGTATATGTATATGTGTGTGCTTCTGTATGTGTACATCTGTGTTTGTGCGCAGTCATACCATGCTTGCGATCATGTTACTCAGAGGTGCCAACATGGATTGATGTAAAAACAAAATATAAGAAGATGCAGGGCGAAGGGTGAACCATATGACTAGGCCCAGCAAAGAAAAAATGGAGAAGGAGTTGTAAGAGGAAGCTTGTTGATAACAGATTTAAAGGCCTGGAGATTATAGGAGGGGGGAAACAAGAAGATGGAAGAGAATTCCAGACGGAAGAATAAGAGTGAGCGACAGTTCGAATAGAGGTAGTACAAACGGCGCCCTGATGGTTGGTGCAAGTCGACCGGGTTACACGATCAGGGACGAACAGTGGAGGCATAACATATTTTAGTTTAACAGAGCACCGCCCGAAGAAATAACGGTAGAAGATGGAGAGGGCAGCAACCCATCTGCGATGGGCAAGTGTTTGAAGGGAGCGAGTGAGAGAGTCATCTCCAATAAGTCTGACGGCTATGGACTGGATGTTATCAAGAACATCAATAAAAGAAGGAGGGGAATAACAGATGTGAGAGCAGTAGCCTACTCCAATTGAGGGCGGATTTGAGCCTTATAAAGCCGTAACAGGTGTTCAGGATCAAAATATTTACGGGAACGGAACATGGCACAAGACATGTGTGATTAAAGAAACTTCCAAAACGTTTCCCATTCATGTTCACAGGGAAAATGCAAACTCATTCAAGGTTTTCCCTGATTTCCACAATGGCTTTGGAACCATATGTTTTCAGGAGGGTGGGATGTCATCTAATGTCACACAATGAAATTTCATGAGTTTCAGATTTTCCTGGTACCATATTTTCAGATTGATCCTCCATGACACAGCTGTTTTGTTAGTTGAAGGTCATGTGAGTTCAACAAGCCCAAAATTATATCAAATTATATATCCAGTTTAATAATTGTAGTAGGTTTGTATACCTCTTCTTGGAACCATTCTACATACAAGCAAATGCATGCCTTTCCAGCTTTCTGGGTTTTCTTTCATTTGGATCACTGATTTAAAACAATTTAAAACTGTTACCTCCTTGTAAATATCATACACAAAATGTATGAGCTCAAATAAAGTTTGCCTAGTCAAGTTATGGTGTTTTACAAGCTTTTCAATTTTCGACCTGGACCTAAGATGACCCCCAACCTCCACAAAAATCAATAGGGATCACGACTCACTCACTACGATAAACACACATACCAAGTATGAACTCAATTGAAGCTTGCTATTGGTACTGTCATCATCTCCGATGGCATTAATTTTTTCTTGTGTCCGTCCTGTTATTTCTAGGAAGGGTTGACTTGCGTTATTGGGTCTTACTCTCTCAGCAGGGATTATTGTTGAATAGGCTTCGCGCGATCGTCGATGGTGCATTGAGGCATTTCTCTGTTTGCCTTTTGTTTGGATTGGTTGGAGGTTTTTGTTCGAGCTGAGTGCTGCTTTAGTGTGTTGAGGGTGCATGGCTTTTTTATCGTGTATCGTGTAATTTTGTAATTCTTATTTTGATGTATTTTTTCGTAGTTTCACCATGTATACCCTGCCCGTACCACGTGTCATGAGTGAAGAATAAAGTGGTAAAACACTACCCGCCTAGTCTTTGTTTCTTCGCTGAGCCTTAAGCTCAGCGACAGGTACTAAAAGTTATGGTGTTTCCAACGCTTTCAGATTTTTATCTGTGTTGACCTCATGTGACCTTTAACCTCCACTAAAAAACAATAAGTATCACATACTAACTATAGTAAACACATGCAAAATGTGAGATCAATTTAAGTTTCCCTTAGTATCAAATTTTGGTGCTTACAAGATTTCTAGTGCTTGAACTTTGTTGACCTCAGATGACCTTTGACCTCCACCAAAAACAACAGGAATCATGTACTAATTATGATGAACACACATACCAAGTACGAGCTCGATTGCAGTTTGCTTAAATATCAAGGTATGGTTGGTGTTTACATGGTTTTAACAGTGTTAGACCTCTGTTCACCCCAGATGACCTTTGATCTCCACCAAAAACAATATGTATCATGTACTAAATATGATGAACACACATACCAAGCATGAGCTCAATTGAAGTTTCCCCTATCAAGTTATGGTGTTAACAAGGTTTTCAATGTTTGACCTCCAATGACCTGTCACCTCCACCAAAAAACAATAGGATCATGTACTCACTATGGGTGATCCATCTAGCAAGTATGGGAGGGATTTGACCTTGCACCATCCACTTATCATATTCACAAGGGGCATATCAGACACATACACACTACACACACATGACTGCATAGATTCCTTTCGCCTTCAACAAGGAATAACAATAGCCGAGTCACATGCATGACTGCATAGATTCCTTTTGCCTCTGGCAAGAAAAAAACAAAAATTTGAATCAATAATGAAGTCTCATTGCAATAGCATGTTCGGTAATGAGTTATTGACTTTTTAAATTAAATAAAATCTTAATTTTGAGTGACCATCTGGCAATAATTATGATCATAGGTGTAAGGGCCAGGGGGGCTGGGGATTCCCCTCAGTTCAGGAAATCAGCGATTTTTCGGGCAGCCGCCTCACTTCTCAGGCAGAGGGGAGAAATGAAAGAAGAATAATTGCACATTTTTGGCCCTTTTGAAAGCCCATTTCCCAGTGAAGTCTATAAAAATATCACATTTTCTGGGAAATGGGCCTTTTTTAGGATGAATCAGCCTTTCTAGAAATTCGGGCAAATGTTAAAGTTGGGGGGGGGGGGCAAAAATGGCTCCCCCTCCCCCCGGCAGACTGGAGCCTGTTTGTGTATGTTTGTAGCATAGAAAAAACTTCACCATCTCATCTGGAAAATGTTAAAGTTTTAACTTTCTAGCCAAAAATTACATGTTTTCACCCAGAATTGGTTGAAATTTAAATTGGAAATGTGTACATAGTATGTGCATTCATGTTCACTTGGTAGCCATACCTTGACCATATAGGGGCACAGGAAAAACGTTAGCATTTTATGCGGACGGACGGAGGACGGACAGATGGACAAATGGATTACATAGGCTCGCATCTGCTCTGCATGCGAGCCAAAAAATACAGATGGCAATTGCTTGAGGAAGGCTACCTGTACATCCAACAGTAAATTAACAATGTGTGATGATGGTGAAAACAAAAACATCTTGAGAATGGTAGCAGATATTCAAATAGAGTTTTCACCCTGTCCTGTGATTAGGAATAATATATCAGACCAAGCCATGTTATGATAAGGTCACCCTGTCCTGTGATTGGGAATAATATATCACAACTAGCCATGTTATGATAGGTCACCCTGTCCCATGATTAGGAACAATATATCAGAACAAGCCATGTTACGATAGGGTCACCCTGTCCTGTGATTAGGAACAATATATCAGAGTAACCCATGTTACGATAAGGTCACCCTGTCCTGTGATTGGGAATAATATATCAGAACAAGCCATGTTACGATAGGGTTACCCTGTCCTTTGATTATTTACTTACTTAATCTCCAGTTTAAAGTCCGTTTTCCATGATGTTCAAGTCCATGTTACAATAGGATCACCCTATCCCGTGATTAGGAACAATATATCAGAACAAGCCATTTTACGATAGGTTCACCCTGTCCCGTGATTAGAAATAATATATCAGAACAAGCCAAGTTACCATAGGGTCACCCTGTCCTGTGATTAGGAACAATATATCAGAACTAGCTATGTTATGATAGGTCACCCTGTCCTGAGATTAGGAACAATATATCAGAGCAACCCATGTTACAATAGGGTTACCCTGTCCCGTGATTAGCAACAATATATCAGAACAAGCCATGTTAAGATAGAAGCACCCTGACCTGTGATTAGGAACAATATATCAGAGCAAGCTATGTTACAATAGGGTCACCCTGTCCCGTGATCATTAACAATAATTCAGAGCGTGCCATCTTACGATAGGGTCACCCTGTCCCGTGATTAGAAACAATATATCAGAGCAAGCCATGTTACGATAGGGTCACCCTGTCATGTGATTAGGAACAATATATCAGAGCAAGCCATGTCATGATAGGGTCACCCTGTCCCGTGAATAG
>JAODUJ010203462.1:0-10599 GCA_027564615.1 Psolus chitonoides
GTCACACAGATAGACGAACAAACAGACACACACATAGACACAGACAGAGAGGCAGATACAGAGGGAGGCAGACAGGCCATCTGGCTATGTAAGATAAAATACAATATATTGATCAACAATTTATAAATACCTGTTTTAGTTTCCTGCATTCTGATTGGTCAAATAGTTCATTTGAGACCGGTATCGAATCCCATTCGAGGGTGGGTCAGTAATATTAGCAATGTAATTTTGTAAACCAATCTACTCCTGCCAAATACCATAGAATTTAACGTAAGGCCTAGCCTTACTTACCGTTCAGTGACTGTTCCATTAGCCTAACGTTAGGGTACTAAGTGTCAGACTGTGACGAAGCCTAGGCCTAAGTCAGTGTTTACAGTAAATTAGGCCTAACGTTAGACAGCTCAGCTACTTTACTCGAGCTGAAATAGGCGATAGATTACAAAAATTGTGTCTGGTAATCAGAGCATATTTTGGCATAAGTTAGATTGCATACCGGTCGTCTTCGTTTCCTTCAAAATGAGCTAGCCTTGTATCATTCTCGAGTCGAATCTATTTTTAGCTCTTGTATTTTGCGCGGCCTGTTTGCTTTTTCATATTCTCGCTTTCATGTATTTTTTTGCAAATTCGTTGCTTCATCGCTGGAAATAATACATTATAATGAGAAAAATCAGATTATCAGATATTGGTATTTGTGATGCTAGCCTATGTTAGGTCTAACTCCTATAGTTGTTGTTCATCTTTTCGGTCGCAGCCAGGTCGACTTTCAAATTTTGTGTTAAACTGGCCATATCATGACGTCATGACCCATCGGCTTGTTTGTTTGTATGTTAATTGGGAGAATTAAAGGTGGACATCGATATTTAAAAAAACAAAAGTAGATTTTTAACCATTTATCCGGATAAATACGAGGGTCGTCCCTGTTTTAAATGTGATTTAAGACTTCTCATGACGTTATTGCTATCGCCGCGGTCAGCTCAGCCACTGCGATGACGTCATCATCGGCGGTCACCCTCGTATTTATCCCCTAATTACAACATGATTCAAGAAATTCATATCACAGTTTATGTGCATAGTTAACGATCACATTGATAACATTGTTACGCAAACTAGATTTACCAATGTTATTTTTGAATGCTCTTTTTTATGTTGGTTACATATTTAGTGTGTGATTTATTTATTTGCAAACAGTAAAGTTTTTTTTTACTATCCTGTACTTGAAAACAAAATATACAGATGTGTGATAGGCAATATTAACTACATCCAAACATGAATGATTGAGGAGGATCAATTTGAAGTGTACTGCGTTGCTTAGACCAAGAGAATGTTAGGCAATGAAAAGGTTACAACTCTTGGACATAAATTATCAAATGAGGTGGTTCAGAAGCGGTAAGACCGCTCAGCGGTCATAATCCAGCATTTTCAAAAAAGAATTCATCTTCACAGTACTCATAACTATACTAATTGAAAAATAACTTATGCCACAATATTAACTTGAAGCAGCAACCAGATTTTCAACTGTTGGAAAATTACATCTTCGGTAAACCAAGAATCAATAACATAAATCACTTCTTCGTTCTTGAAAAGGTACAAAGCGTATTATTTACTCTACTATAATAATATTATCGTTACACATTACATTATTTTGTTCTTTCGTTGTTATTTGTTATACACAATTTTGGTATAATTATGAGCTTTCTGATACAGAATAAAATGAAGGACAGAATTAGGTGTAATTAGCCAATTCAAAAGTGTTAAATTCTCATTGTTTCGCCGACTATTTCCCACAACTGGTACGAATGAGTTATGCTTTCACTTCGTTTCTTCGTCCTGCATGAATTTGTCTGTTTTTTTAACTGCGTGTCTTATTTATTACTGAACGTTAATGCGCTGGTATTTATATAGCATATGCTGTGATCACGTACAAGTGAGTGCGCAATAAACGTGTCTGATTCCAGCTCTAGTCAACTACTAGATGCCTTTTGTTCTTACCAGTGGTGTAACCAAACTGCCAATGTCGGGTAGAAAAAATAATTAACATAGTTATATAACTGTAATCTTCGTTTCTTCGCCAAAATTGAATTTGTGTCACAAATACCTTAGTAAAGAACTTGCAATTAACCTGGCGCATCAAGCTTTTTTCATTCATTTTTTTAACTATATTTCCAAATAAACTGGTGTTCATTATACTTTCATTTTGAAATCTGTTAACCTCACATATAATGTGGCTTTCATCCAGTATACTCACTATGACTCACTATGACATAATCCAAATCAAGTGAAC
Source organism: Psolus chitonoides (assembly GCA_027564615.1). Lineage (NCBI taxonomy): Eukaryota > Metazoa > Echinodermata > Holothuroidea > Dendrochirotida > Psolidae > Psolus > Psolus chitonoides. Next base: position 2,282 of record JAODUJ010203462.1, read on the forward strand.
CTCAAATGAAGTTTACATTACCAAGTCACAGGATGTTTACAAATTTTCAATTGTTTAACCTCTGTTGACCTTAGATGACTCAAACCAAGACACATATGGTTATAAGCTCAATCAAATTTGTCCTCATCAGATTATGGTGCTTACAACTTTTTTAGTGTTTGAACAATAGTGAACTAATTGGACTTTTATCTCTCTGAAAAACAAAATATATCATGCACACACTATGGCTAATCCACATATCAATGTGACTGTATATTCGGTATTGTTTGTTTTGTGGTAGAAGTGAAAGGTAATAACCAACAGAGGTTAAACACAGGACAGCTTGTAAACAGCATAACTTGACAAATTCCTAATAAATATGTAGGTCTCTAATAATAGGTGCCCAATTACTTAATGTCAGTAAGTAGATGATCCCTGTTGTTTTTGGGGAAGGTCGAACTCCATCTGAAATCAACAAAGGGGAACAACTAAAACATTGTAATTCGATTAGGATCATTCATATTATGTAAGTCCATCAGAGGTTATGGGAGGTCAACAGAGGTCAAATACTTGGAACATACACTGCGGCAATATTGAATGTTTATCATACTTGGGAGTGTGGATTATAAGGGGTATGTACCCCAATAATGTTTGATGGTGCCCTTTTCTGGTTAATGATGCCCTTTTGGACATTGACCTCTAGGCATAACATCTTAAAACGTGTTTAAGGCATAGTTTTTATGTGGATTTTCTTGACATTAACTTTCAGTCAAAGGCCCATAATAACCTCGTTTCCAATAATACACCCTAACAATGTATTGGGAGGGCCGGCCATGATGGGTGTTCCCAGCCGCTTATCCAGTAGACTACGAATACCGTACATATGTGACTGTTCATTTAATCATATAATACTTAGGTCTATCTACGGTAGGTTTACGTATCACGTTATGTGGTTCCGATTGATCTGGTTTTTATTAGGACCTGTCTATCATTCTACACACTGTGATAGAACCGAAGTCCAAATAAGAATCCACAAGGAAAAACATATTCATAGCGTAATTTTATATTGGATTAAATACGCATACAGAACGCTGGTCGGATTATTTCTACTATACTCGTTTTCCCCAGGTAAACTCGTCGGTGATCCACCATTATTAGATGCCCGATAGAACCTAGTAACTTCAAAAAAGTTCACGGCTTTGCTATTTAATAATAAGAAGAGTCTACTTAATAATAATAAAATCTTCTCCCTCCCCATTTGTTCCTAATTTGTGGAAAATTGATCGAAGCCACTTTGATCGCTCTACTTCGTAGTACTTTTCTTAGGTGTCTTTTACTTCTTCTTTTTTATAGCCACTGGTGCAAAATATGTTCAGAATATGTTAAATCTACCTAAATGATTATCCTAAGAGTGCTCGTGTTATTTGACATTTACCTTACATTACTTTTTCATGTGTCCTATACATTTGTATACCCGCCGGTACAAAATATGACCAGAATATAATAAATTTGAATAAAATATTCCTAGGTTAGCCAATAACCTTCGAAGGGGATGGTTATTATTGTGTATGAGCCGGTTCATAGCCTTTTATAGTAGGGTTTACGCATTTGTCAAAAAAACACCTGTTTTGAAATATTCTGCCTAAGGATGTCAAATTTTACAGACTATCCTCAAGGTCGAGAAAATGAGTGCTTGTAAGTTACATTAAAATGTCTATCGTTTCAATTGTTCGACAACATTCGCGTGCTCTTGGTAATTCACATTGAGTGCGAGTAGCGAAAACGTTTCATTGCATTGATTCTGAAGCGCATAAATTATCTTCCTATTTCAAGTGTTTATAAACATGTATGCTATGAACACATACCAGTTAGGGTAACGTCTAACGACGATATACAGGAAAATACCGCATACAGTTGGTGTTACGCAATTTCAGTCCTTCACGAGAATGCCCAAGATTAAAAGATCCGGATTAGTTGAAATTACGAAAACTGCACTCACTTGTTATAGTAAGGATTCAAACTGAACAGATAAAATATAAAAAAGCGTTTCTGAGGTCAGCGTTTAACACAAAATGGTTTAGAAAAGTCCTAAATTCGAAAATTGTCAAGTAGAAACTGACGAAACTTGGTTGATATTGAATTATAATGTTTCGAATTAATCATGTTCATGCGCTATCTAGTATCTAGTGTGCATTCGCAAAGATAAAATAAGTCACACTTAAATGTTCTGACGGTTCATTCTGCCACAATTGAAAACCTATCAAACTGTTTTAGTTCAGGAATTAGTCAGTAATAAAAACAGAAAATGGAGAGTTAAACATTAAAATAAGGAGAAAGTAGAACACTGTAGTAGACTGCGCAATGGATGACTTGAAAATGTACGTACGATAATGAGGATTGCAGTAATCCCATGCCCATTTCCAAGCAAGCCCATAACAATATACAGCATAATATGAAGTGCTCATTACATGGTCCCTGTAAATGCTCAGATTGGGAAGTAAAATATCTTACATACCTGGATGTCCTCTTTATTCCGCTTATTAAATCGGCCAAACCTTATTAAATTATGCCGAAATTGGTACAACTTTGTTGCCACGGCGATTTGTTTTGTAAAATATCCCTGGCTCACAATGTTGCCACTTTGATAATAGCGATCTGTACGCGAGCAGGTTCATATCGATATCAAGAAGGAGCCTATGTTATTATTTGTTATGGTTTAGAAATATAATTCTCCAAAGACAACTTCATAAACCCATGAAAAACAGTTGTGACCCAATAATTTCACTTCTTGTCCAATGTCCTATTTCTCATGAAACCGGGACAATTAGTACGCAAACCGGGACACCAGGACAACATAGCCCAAACCGGGACAGTCCCGGCCAAACCGGGACAGTTTTAATGTATGTAACAACATAAAATTAGAGGCGGCTCCATGATTGGATGGGGCACCGCATGCAGGCAGGGCCGGATTTAGCTTGTGAGGGCCGGGACAAGGTAATCGTTGGGGTCTTTTCAGCGAAACCTATATTAAAATGAATCTAATATGAGAGAGGCCCCATGTCGTGTGTAGGTATATGTACAATTTATAACGCTAATGGAAATATAATAACAGGAAACGTATAGCACGCGAATATTTTACATCTATTTGTGTATACTCCCAGTAACTGTGTTGATTTCATGAAGAATAGAAACCTCCCAAAGTTATTGATTCGCTCAAAGCTCGCAACACTGTTGTAAACTGGTTGGGATCCCAGAAAATGTTGGCCCACAGTAGAAATCAATACCATTTTGTTTTCTCGTCAGTTTCAACCATTTTCCGGTATGACGAATCCTATGCCGAGTGGTGCCAAGCCCAAAGGTTATATTTAAAGGGTCAATCTCGCCATTCAAAATGGGCCATGGTAATACCCTAATTTTTACTCAATCCCCATACAATCTTAACATCAGTAAAGTATCATGTAATCGTGTAGATTATAAATAGCAAATTACATACAATTTATCTTTATTTATGATAAGATAAGCTCATATTTTGCTAGACATCTACAAATGTCATTATATGTCTACAGAGATAAATACTCAAAGCCCCCAATGTGTACGTACATTATTTATAAACATGATCAATTGATGTTGCTAAATTAAATGTTATTCTTGCATGTCATATATGTTCCTTATAAACAGATAAAGGAACATGATTCAAATATTTTTGCAGCCTGCTCACTGGAGATCCCGAAATGGCACACAGTGTGCAGAGTGTTCCACAATCAGAATGCTCACACTTTTGTGGGTACTTGATATCTATTATATCGATTAGCACTTTACAGATAGTAATGTTGATACAATGGCAGAATTGGGAGCGTTATCTTTCAATGGTCGTCTTGTCGATATTTTCTTGCATGATGGTCATTCCACCCCTCCCCGGGAAAAACGTTTGAAAATACAAACAAACAAGTATCGGAAATATCCGTTTTAGTGTGTGTTTAAGATACCTACATTAATCTCTCATATAATGGTTTTCCTAACAGTTTATCCAGTAGACTACTCTCTGAATACCGTACATGCGTGGCTGTTCATTCAATCATACATGTTATGTACGGTAGGTTTACACATCACGCAGCGTGGTTCCGTATGAAATTACTTTTCCGAATGATCTAGTTCCCATTACTCCCTCCCTGTCTATCATTCCACGATCTTTGACAAAGACTGAAGTACAAGTAAGAATATATCCATAAGAAAAAACATATTCATAGCGTAATTTAAAATTGTAATGAACACGCCAAAAACGGTGATCGGGTTATTTCCACGGTACCCGTTTTCCCCAGATAAACTCGTCGGTGATCCACCGTTAATAGATACCTGATAGAACCTTGTAACTATGAAATATTTCGCGACTTTCATAATAAAAGATTCCATTCAATGCTAATTTTTCTTCTCCCTCCCCATAATAACACTCTTTGTTTTTTAAAGATATTTCCATTTTTCCATCTTTCACACACTCTTTTTTTAAATGAAGTTTTGTCATCATTGTACTTCTTGTAGATAATTTGGATACATCTTTAGAGTACTTTTCTCATGTGTCTTATACTTTTATTACACACCGGTACAACATATGATCAGAATATATTACATTTGCCTAAAGGATTATCCTAAGATATTCCTACGTATACACTCTATTTGACATTTACCTTACAGTACTTTTCTCAGGTGTCCTATACTTTTTAAAGTCGCTGGTACAAAAATGTGATCAGAATATATTAAATCTTATTAAAGGCTAATCCATTAGGTTAGCAAATGTCCTTGAAGGTGATGGTTATTTTTGTGTATGAGCCGGGTTCATAGCCTTTACTAGTAGAACTATATACACCTGTTAACAAATCTGTATTGAATTATCCTGCCTAAGGATGTCAAATTTCACAGACTATTCTCAGTTTACGAAGAAATTCCCTTCAAGGTCAAGAAAATATGTGCTTGTAAGTTACATTTAAATGTTTATCTTGTGAAGCGTTAGACAACATTCGCGTTATCTTGGTAATTGACATTTAGTGAGAGGAGTAATAATACAAAGAGTTTCTAGAATGTATATATGTCTTTATAAATACCGGTGCGTTGAACTACGTTGAACTATACACATCTGTATATTTGTAATAAAATGGGAGAACCAAACGAACGATAATGCATAAAAATGTTAATTTTATAAAAAATATCCGTGACAATATAACTGTACCTTTAAATGAAAGAAAGAAATATTATGACAACAAATATCGCCGCTCAAAAACCCATGCTTCCCCTCTAAAACAATGATACAAATATCGCTCAAAATCCGCAATTCTACCTGTTCAAAATTAGGCAAATGTTACAAAATGGACAGACTATTACATAAACTAGCCTAAAGCCAGCGTTGTCAGTGTGTTTTCTGTTGTTGTACCAAATGATTCTGGGGTTTAGGCCTAAACATTCTGGAACAATTGGTCACTTACTGTGATCGGTTGTGTCTCTATATGATAGCGGGGACATGGGAGACAAACTGCACCCAAAATAGTAATCCGCAAAACTGTATCGGATTTCATGTGAAACGTCTCGGTATTCCAATATTTCCTTAATAAACTTCAATTCTACACACAGTCCCGGATATTCTCTGTTTCGGATGATGTCACGGGCATAGAACCCGCAGTACTGAGTGTCCCCCACAATTTTCCTGCTTCCTTTAAATTATTTTAAGATTTACGTTATGAAAAAAAAACACTTTTGATTTTCATTTTTTTTTAAGGATGTGAAAACCATTCCCGTAATATAACTTCAACAGGACATCTAAAGCACTCAATCGTGTGCCCATCCTGCCATCGAACTTTTTTTTTATCGGATATGTGTTAGGCCTATACCTTGTAAAAAGAGAGAGTTGAATTATTATTCCACGCTTACTTAATCGATGTTGCTCCAAATCAACTTGAAGGTAAATTTCTCTTCGTCTTCTCTATTTTCAACCGATTCGCATAGCTGACAAAGTAATTACTGTTGCATGGTTGGTCACTATCGCCAGTAAATTACTGGAGTGTGTTAAAAATTGTTTACACCGCTAACCTTACCATAGCCAGTAAGTACTGTATCCTGGTTTAACATGTGCTATGTGTTATTTTCCTTCTCCAGTAGTTACTGTACAAGCTATGCGTATCGGGTACCCTTTATCGGTAGGCTAGCCCAAGCTATTTACGCTCTGGAGATGGCTATTTCCGGCAACCTAGAGGTATAATATACTAATTTTTCTTCACCTCAACCCCAACCATGGTGGGGCTCAGGTGATTGGTGATTCTCTGTAGCTCGCGAGAATCTCCCGATAAATAACGTGACCCGCCAAATAAATTAATTAAAGGACAAGTGTACCCAAAAGGTTGATTCTACGATGTTACAGAACATTCCAAACCATGCCAGTAGCACTTTATTCCAACTTTATAGTACGTTCAGTTACCGAGATATGACTCTCTGAAGTTTGTGATTTCATATGAGTAGAACCGAGACACCACATTTTTCCTACGTCAATACCTGGCTATTACTAAAAGGGTTTACTTTTCCTTTGAAATGTAAATGCATATTTCAACACGTTCCTTACATGTAGAATAAATTACTTTCGGTAAGCATCAACTGTGTCCCACTCACGTATTACTTTCGAATATTGGAATTAATAGCATTCTGATGTGCGTGTTAAAGGTCGCTATAAATAACAATATGAAACAAAAGGACTTTCACAAGACTAAGGAAATGACATCATCAAAAATTAGTGTTGCCATTCTATTCTATTATATTACTAATTTTCAGACAGTCATAACTCTGTAACTGAACATGCTATAAAGTTGGAATAAAGTGCTACTGGCATCAGTTTCAATGCTCTATAGTCTATAACATATGAAAAGGACAGTTCGAGTAAACTTGGCTTTTAAGAACCCCTGATATAGAGTCCACCAGATAGCATAAATCTGCCGTCAAGACAAGAACTGAATCGGATACCGTGCGCTTCGTTATTTATTTGATGTAGTGCAATATCGGTGTGTGGTATTCTACAAATGTTAGGGATAAGGAAATTAAGTAAATAATTCGGCGACGCCTCAATGTCTTATAACATCCCTCACTATCTTATCATACTTTTTAAAGTACTTCACTATCTTCATAACTTTTCTAATGATGTCCACTTTCGTTTATTAGGAAATTTAAAATGAGGTCAAATGATCTTCAAGTTAATAAATCATTTGATTTGATAAAACTAGGTTTCTAAAACTACACAGCTGAAGATGGAGTTAGCATACAGTGATACATCAATTAATTATAAGTACACCGATTATCTCAAGCAGTAGAGCAGAATTACAAAACCTAATCAATGATTGAATTACAGGATTGGTAGAACTTGAAGATAAAGAGTGACTCCATTCTACTGTGCGATGAATCGTACCTCATTAGTAGTAATATGTGACGTTTAAAATTTCCATGACGGATGACTGATAATATATTCGACATTTATAAGATAAATATTGAAAATATTTGTCTGTGTATGGTACGTGTCAAGATATGTGGTAGGCGTACGTGACAGGGGCACTAAAGTTACACAGTCTAGTACGGAAAGATAAATACTTATATGGAATACAACTAACAAGACGGGTCCGTATAACGGGGTTGAGGTAGCAGTCATACATCAATTAATTATAAGTACACCGATTACCTCAAGCAGTAGAGCAAAATTACAAAACCTAATCAATGATTACATTACAGGATTGGAAGATCTTGAAGATAAAGAGTGACTCCATTCTACTGTGTGATGAATCTCACCTCATTGGTAGTAATATGTGATGTTCAAAATGTTCATGACGGATGACTGATAATATATTCTACATTCATAAGATAAATATTGATTTTTTTTGTCTGTGTATGGTACTTGTCAAGATATGTGGTAGGCGTACGTGACAGGGGCACTAAAGTTACCTAGTCTAGTACGGAAAGATAAATACTTGTATGGAATACAACTAACAAGACGGGTCCGTTTAACGGGGTTGGGGTTGGTAGGAACGAATACGGATCCATATCCATAATATAGTACTTCAAGCCCTAATACGAGTTCATATTTTACGTTTTTGTGGCAATAATTGTCAACATGGGAAGAATATGGTATAGCCCTTACCGAAAAAACATTGCTTCATCCGAAAATAACGGAAGTCCAGTCCGATAGAGCGTGAAAAACTGTTTTCGACTGATTTCAGTCTACTTAGCGTCCAGCAGCAGCTCACGTCTTGAGTGGATGGCAGTTGGGGTTACCAACTCTGATTCTAGCCTTTTGATTTTAACTGCTGCCGAATGTGTTG
>JAODUJ010203573.1:0-10598 GCA_027564615.1 Psolus chitonoides
TATGACCTAATGGTACGGTATACATCCTGCATCTGTGGTATAGTTCAGGCTATGTATGACCTAATGGTACGGTATACATCCTGCATCTGTGGTATAGTTCAGGCTATGTATGACCTAATGGTACGGTATACGTCCTGCATCTGTGGTATACATGTAGTAGCATGACATCAATTTATGACATCACAACTCACAACAGCCATGACGCAATTTTCAGAACAAAAAAATTGCATGGAGAATATATCCCTATTGAACAGCAAAACTATTTTGACAGTAATGCAGTCAGAGATGAGCGTCTTCCGCTTTTCAGTGGATTTCTGTGGTTTTGTTGCCACTCTAGATTTTTTTTACGAACAGTCATGGCAATGTAACTAATACTGTCTAAATCACTTACAATTGTGGGTGTAGGCATGTCTAAAAATCCAATCCAATCTATGATAAATTCATATATGCCCAACTTGGCCTGACTCAGGTCAGTCATCACATCTCTTTCTACTACTAATATTGTACCAAGGACTGATTTAATTCCACTGATAGAAAACCCCGATTCCAACCCGACAAATATGTGGAGGAGTGGGGGGGGGGGTATACAGAAAATTTAAATATGAGCAACTCCAGCCCAGGCCTGTCATTGCAACTATTCCCAATTCCATTATTCTGCCTTGACTCCAACCAGAACCTGTGTGTGTTGGGAAGGGTGGGGGGCTCAGAAGGGTGGTCAGTACAGGATATTGTGTAAAACTACAATCCATCAAAATAGGGAGTATGGTGTACAGGAATCATTAGAAATAATTGACAGTAAAAGGTTTGAAGCCATGCACTGAACCCTGATAAAATTTGAAAATTGTGTGTGGGGGCAAAGGGTGGTCAAGACAGAAAATTTCATAAAGCTAAACCTGTATAAGTTAATTCCTGCATGCCCAACTCTATGTGTTTTCCTATTTTCATTATTTTGCCATTGGCTGATTGCTTTCACATAATTATGATTCAATTTGATTTGTGTCTCACAGTTGGCAATTTTCTCAAGCAGTTGTTGTTGAATTGTGCAGTCCCTGCTGTTCCATATTGAATTCATAGGAATTTTAATAATTAAATCTCATTGGGGTTTAGGATCGGGTAATATTTAGGTGGAAGTAAAAAGAACAATATTTTTACGTTTTGTGGATTCATAGAATGATTGTGGATTAATACCTTGTGTAAACTCAGAAGTAGCAGTTTTTGATGAATGTTGCAATGTAATCTACCAAAATATTATGTTATTTGTACATATATGTATATATATATATAGCGTGATGAGATGACGTTGCCACTTTCTGTATGAATGAATTGGAATATTGTACGGATTTCATAGTCGCACATAGTGGAATTAATCCACTATGTGTCCACTATGTGCGACTATAAAATCCGTACAATATTCCAATTCATTCATCTATATATATCAGGGTTCTAGCTAGAGAAAAGTTAGTGCCGGTTATTTTCAGCAGGCACATCAGAAAGATTCTGGATTTGTTTGGGCCATCGCGGGCATTTGCGGGCTCTCCAGAACCAAATATTGTAGTATTAGGAAGTAGAGTCTTTTTACTGGTTCTTTTTTACTGTACTTGTGTGAGGGATTTGAACAGTACAGCTCCCATTTCAGCACTCACAACACCCCAATTTTCGAAAAAAAATAGCGCCGGGACAGTACATTTCACCGTGAGCCCACTGTAGCTAGAACCCTGATATATAGTGTAGATATGTATATATAATTAAAATGAAATATTGCACAAGCAATCTCACTTTCATAGTACAGAGACTGTGTGAGATGAATATAAAAAAACGAGGCAGGGTAACAAGGAAGGTTTTAAACCTTTTCATTGTGGCATTAATGGAAGTGCTATACTGGCTTTCTAGTGTATTGCATGCAGTGGCATCTCCACACTTTACAATTTGGGAGAGGGTGGAGATGGGGTGGGGACAACATCAATTTTTGAGATATGATAGTTGTAAAAATAGTGGGGAAATTTTACTTGGAAATGCAGCAATATTTTGTCAATTTTCTGTTTAGGTGTCCAACACCTGGCTGCAATGGAAGAGGACATGTTAATAGCAATAGAAATTCTCACCGAAGGTAAGTATATTGGTATGCAGTGGTGTGTGTGAAGTGGGCAAGGGGCCATGCCCCTACCTCTGTTGCTCAGTTGGGGGACGTCAGGGGAATGGGAGAAAATGGGGGGGTCAGTAGGGGAAATTGGAACTTGGCCTCACCACCCCTGAAATCCTGCGCATGCCACTGTTGGTATGGAGGATACATTGCAATTATTTTAGCACTTTGTTTCAACTGGAAAACATTTCAGTTATGTTTTTGATTATCACAAAGTTTTATGTGTTATGTTTGCTCATGCAATGTTGCGCAAATAAAAATTTGAGCGAAATTGTTGGATGATTGTGGACATAATCTGAGGATGACATATAAGGTTGGAGCCATTTTTTTGTGTGGGGGGGGTCCAATAAATTTAGCAATGATTGTAGTGCTAAATATGCATTTACCACATGGTATTGGATAGAGCAGAAAACACATTTTACCAATTTAGTTGAGAAATGTACTTCCTCAAGGTCAGATGTGAGTGCAGCAGGCTTGAAATTATGTGACTAGTCATTGTGTACAATCATCTCCACCCCCCCCCCCCCTCCAGGTCAAACTTTATTGCAATTAATATAGGTGGCTGATTCAGCCAAATATAGGTTCATGAGAACATGTTTTTTGTGGTTTCAAGTATGTTGAAGATTGTTGTTCAGTATTGAGTTGTCATTAGGGTAGGTGGAAGCAATTGTCCCTCAGGAGACAATAAAGTCATCTGCACCTTGAAGGGAGGCCGTAGAGCTCCAGACCACTGATCAAAAGGTTGCGAGTATGGATCCTCGCAGTACTGCTCAGCCTTCCGGTGTGCTCTTGGGCAAGGCATTCATCTCCACCGCTCCTGGCAAAGTACCAAATTTGAGGTGCTCCTATGGAAAGTCCTCAAGGAGACGCGATGAAAGAGACACACTATAGATTGGTCGGGAGCGAACAGTTTGAAAGGTGTACGTTGGCAGGTCAGTGTGAGGTACACAAGTTGCCAATGACCCGGGGTGACATTGTAAGGTCATGTGATCATGCTATCGCATGGAGTCGAGACCAAAAACCTGTCATTATTGTTATTATAAAGAGAATATTACACAATGACTATGCCTTTCCAAACTTTGTGTTTGCCTCCTCGAACCAGATTCCCTGCAGCCATTACTGAATTTATTTGACTTTTGAAGGGGATGAGGGGAGTGTGAAAATGGCTGCAAGACAACAAGGGACATAACAGTTGTTATGGTTAGAGTATGTGACTGTGTCATTGTAAATGTGTCGTTGTGATAATTGGATGTTTGTCATCTTCTTTTCACAGTTTGTCCGGTTGCCCCATTGCAGCAGCGGAACGACAGATGATGAATAAAGGGGCGAATCTCAGTACTTTGAACAGTGCTGAGAGGGTGCTAAGGTAACAGTAGACATTTTACCTATAGTGAGGAGAATGATCATTGTGAGGACGAAGAAAAACTATTTCCTTTGCAATTATATTCTTGGTTATTGAGTTATTGGTTTTTGAAGTTTGGTTAAATTTTTATTTCGAATAAGCATAATTATGGCAATCAGTGAACTATATGCTAGGAAGTATCATCTCACACAGAGTTCTTGAAGTATTACGAAGGGTCATGTGATACTCAAGTCGATTATTTTACATGCATGGTACGTCTCCCACACTTTCTTATGTGATTTTTACCAGGCTTGCGTAAACGCTGTTTCAAAGACTAGATGTATGTCAATGCATAAATTAGTGTATGCGCGCGCGAACGCAAACATTTAAAACACACGCTCTATGATTATTTAGCAGTGAAGCCAATGTATTCATTGAGTCGCAAATAGAAATATGCAAACGCATACTTGAGCGTGTAAATAAGTTCATGCGCATTGTGGCCTGTATTCATTTTCACGCACACGGTTTGTTACCACACATGTTTACTGTACAACATCAGCATTGACATTGGGATAACATTGAAACCACTTGAGTAAGTTGGCCCCTATCACATGACCCTCCAGGGGTGCTTTAATTTTTTTAATATTGGATGCGCCCTCTATATATATATAGCTCACTGATGGCAATCTATATGATGTCATCACTGCACTTAGACTAAAAATCTCTTTGGATTATCTTCATAATCTCGATATCTTCAATCAGAACAATTTCAAAGGCTGTGTCCTTTCAAATTTTTTGGGAAATTTTTCCCTGCATAGTGGATTTTGCTTGAAGATTCTATACATGTAAGATATTTTTTAATAAAAACGTTGGTAATCGTCCAATCATGGAGGAATACCATTAAGCTTCCAATGCAATGTGCTTCTGTGACATCGAAAGATTGATACTCCATAGTGTCTGTCAGCTGAATGTATTAAATTTGATCTCCAGAGAGGTAGTAGATCCTCACATGAGGTTTTCACCTAATTGGTACAGAACATGTCTCTCTACAACAGATCAAATTTGACGTTTGGTCGGGTCTATTCTTTTAAAATGCTTGTGTGGACAAACAAAAACTTGAATTATAGGAATTATTGTCGGTGAGAGCGGGGCTTGACACTAATTTTTGTCTACTCAGTGGTCACTATGGCGTGTATGTGTCCGTCCATCCATCCAGTTTGCTTGTGAACAGCATATCTCCCGAACCAAAGGAGCTATGATGACAACATTTGGTATGGGGTTGGAGGGGTGTGGGTTCTCGATCTGATCAGATTTTCAGCACAAAATATGCTAATTAATTGGCCTAATTTGCATATTGAGCCTATTAAGGTTCGAAGGATTTAAATTTAAATCCATTATCCATGTCTGTGGATCTGCACGTCAACAGCCGTATCCAGGGCAATTTTGTGCAGTACAACCATCAAGGTTGTGAACAGCTTATCTCCCGCACCGTAAGAGCTATGCTAATGAAATTTGGTGGGGAGCAGAAGGGCATGTGTTCTCAACTGATTAGATTTTCAGTGCTAACTATGCTGATTGAGTAGGATTATTTATGCAATTAACCGAGTAAATGCAGTATTTAGAGATCTCTAAGAGGTATGACATTGAATCTTAGGGGATATTGTAAATATTCAGTGCCAAAATTTTTGGAGGTCATCAGGGGTCATTTCAGGTCAAATGATTAAACATTTCATTTACATGAAACTAGTACATATACTTAGTAAACATTTGGTGGTGAAAATGTTGAAGGTCATTTGAAGGTCATTTGAGGTCAAGTTACTAAACAACTCCGTGCCAGAAATTACTACGGATTTTGATCAAATTGTCAGGTACATGTGAAGCTCTCAGATGATATGACCAGGTCATAGCATTTTAGCAGTCAAAGCAAAAACCCACCGTCGCATAACAAGGCGGGACTAGAGGTCCAAGAACTGCATTACGAAAACTACCTGTCCGTTGGGCTTGTTATCACATATTTTCACCTGTCCCCCTCAAATACTAACTTGTCCCATCAGATTGACAATGAATAATGCATTGGCCTACCTATGTTTCTGAAGAGGCATATCAGTATGCTAACTTGAGTACCTTCTGAGAAAGATACATGTAAATTATATGGGCATTTATTCTACATGCTATATGCTACACGCAGCTGTAGGATAAACTTGGAGTGGACGTTTTATATTTCCATTGTAACTTATTTTGACAAAACTGGCAAAAGTTCCAATCATAACGGCAAACCAATATTTTGAAGTCTTACATTACATTTTGAAATTTTGAAAAAAGGAATGAATACTGCTCTGAAAAGTTGCCTGTCCGACAGTGGCGGCTACCTAAGAGTTGGACCTGGTCCGACCAATTTTACTTGTCCCAGGCAGTCGGGCTTGTTCTAGTTTAGTATCTGCGGGTTCAGGAAGCCAACTATGGCTCATCGAGGAACCCTGGAGCCAAGTGTGATCATGGATGAACATGGATGAAGTGTGATCATGGCGATAGCTTGCCTTCTCTTTTCGAACAGTGTTCAGAAGGTAACGAGGCAATTTAAAGTCCCCATCCGACAGACTTGATTGAGATCTCAGCCTTGCCACTTCCCTTGTGCTGACTGGTGGCAGTGACCAGACCGTCACCAATGCAGGACAGTTTTAACAATTGACCCTAATGTTTCCCGAATTAGTTGCTCTCCCACTACAATGAAACCATCAACAACTTGAGTACAGCTTTTTGATGAAATCAGAAATTTGTGAAAACATTAACAACTGTTGTACAGCTTTTAGGTGAGCAAGCAGACACCGAGTGGGATTTGAACCTGGGACTTTTTAGTGCAAGCGGACCATGTCTTAATGTAGAGCCCTGGGGGAGAGGTAAGAAGACCACTCACAGATTGTATGTCAGGTTCTTGTTCAGAAAATTTGTCTCCAGAGCACCCAGATTGATTATGATTAACCAAATTGCATAATCATATTTGGCATGTATTTGACATACTTGGCATGTATTTTCCTCGTAATGAGTACATGTTCCCTATTGTTCTTCGGGAAGTCAGATGTTACCTCAGATCAACAGAAATAAAAACGAAAATATTGTAAACACTATAATTTGACAGGCACACTTCGGATTATTTCAAAACCGAAAACTTGGCAAAGTCAAGTTAGATTAGGCCTATGGTTTAATGTTTCACTTCTAAATGGCAAGGGATTACAAAGCCCTGTGGCTTTCTTGTTCAAATGATATAATGCACCGTGCACGTTCAGAAATAGATTGACTAAGTTAATGTGTTATGGTACAGAGTGGCAGTGAAGCTCATCCTTGGGTTGTAGTTGAGTCAACTCCATGGCAAGTCTGAATCCAGCAGAGACCAAGTCCACTTAGCCCAAAATGTTTGATTTCTATGGGCTTTTAATTTTGGGTGTAGGTAATAGCCACTGGTTAGTGAATCTGTTGAATAACTTTATGAGTATGGGAGACGGGGGGTGGAGTGGCTATATGGCTAAATACCAAGGTGGAAGCCTATCAGGCCTATGAAGCAATTGCCAATGACCACATTAACATAGGATGTAGTGACCTAGCAATCTAAGGGTTTTGAGTCCCACCTGAGGTGCTATGGTGTGTCCTTGAGCAAGACACTTTCTTCTGCCTGCTCCAGTCCACCCAGCTGAAAATGGGTGCGAGGCTCCATCCTGGGGGAGTTTCATACGCTCATCGGCTTCATGTCAAGGATACCCGATATAAACACCGGCCCTAGAACATTGGCTCAGTAGAAAGATCCTTCTCCCAAAGAGGAATAACCTAACACTAACACAGAAGTTTTTAAATCTTTTCAATGGTTTATTTCCATTCTTCCTCCCTTCCTCCATGCTCATGTGTTATGTGAAGCCCCTGCCCCCAGTCATATCTCCTCCATCTCTAATGAGCTTGTTCAATTAATGTAATATCGGTTTTTCCTTCCTCAGACCTATGTGCTATGTGAAGCAGCTAGATCCCACCTCTACACAGGCCGGTCCGCCAAACCTCACTCCAAGAAACAATTTGCAACAGGAACTTGAAAAGTTCAGCAAACCGAGTACCGAACCCCAAAAGTTTGACCCCACAAAGTTTGCCGCCGGTCAGAAGCGCATCGCTCCAAAGATCATCCACGCGAGGGACCTCAACCCTCCTATGAAGAAACCGTGCATCAGCGTAGATTACGCCAGGCGGAGGGACACCACTATATGCACTGATGAGGCTAAGATAGCGGCGGGTGCAATAAACCTATCCCTGAGGCAATTACCTGAACTGATCTCCCCCTCCATCGCCCGCACCCCGAGCCCCCACCTCTCCCCCATGATGCCCCAGCAGCAGGCCAGTGAGCCGATGAGGGTGGACAGCAATGGGACCCTGGACCTGAGCATGAAGTCCTCTCGGGGTCAGGAGAGAGGGGAAGTGGGGGAGCAGACAGATGTGAGCTCCCAGCAGCTGGTCCGCCTCAGCATCCCCCACCCGGTCATCCAGAGTTCGGGGTCACCCTCCGTGATGATCACGCCGTCCAGCGCCTCACCGACAATACTGCAGATACCAAAGACATACGACCAGGTGCTAGATTTCTCAGGGCAGGCGGGGAGTCCGAACAAAATCAAGCAGATGATGGTTGCGCCACCGCATGGGGAAGGGAATGAGGAAGAGTGAGTATGCCTTGTAGTAGCTTTTTGTAATTTTTCTCTCTTCCACAGACACAGGATATCTGGATATGGTTGGCAGTGATGGACAGGTCTAGAAATTAAGGCTTGTCTGCTTGCCCTGGGACTACCAACACTTGTGTCCTTATCATAAATATATCTTGACAGTTCTTCAATTTTGGTTTCCAAATTGAAGGACAAACTTTTCTTTATACATAAATGATCTTTATATATACATAAATGATCTTACACTAGTGTTCCAGATTTTAACATTTTTGGTTTGTACAATGTCTGTTTATGCAACCATCAAATTATACTGAACAGTATGATATTGATTTGTTCGACATAGTGACAGGGATATGGAGGGGGTGTCGGTCCCATTAGGTACAGTAAAGTCATAAAAATCATTATTATAACATACTATCTCTCAGACATACTGTAATGAATACAGGTTGTTTGGTGATCTATTCACCTATCAATTGACGGAGAAGACGGACAAGGTCTGTTCACTAGTTGGATTTTGGCATGGCGAATGTGCATCATTGTTCCTTGTAGTGGTACTGTAACTCAGCCTCCATTGTCATTAGAGTGATTTGTGCATAATGTTACAGCAATTATCGACTCACCTTGGTACTTTCGACTCACCATGTGTTATGGTCTGATAATCCGTCGTCCTTCAGTAGGGATATTCTCCAGCTCGATGCGCATGTGCGACAGCATCCATGTTTGTAGTCCGACGATCGACAGATGATGCGATATGATGATGTAGGCAGAGGCTCCCTCTTGTACATTGCCCAAACATTATGTACAGCAATGTATTACGTAACGGTACGGTATAAATCCTGCATCTGTGGTATACACACAGGAGCATGACATAAATTTATGATGTCACAAATTAGAACTCCCACGACGCAATTTCCTGAAGAAAAAAAATTGCGTGTGGAATTTCCCCTGTTGATAGCTTCACACTCATTTAGGCAGTTGCAACTGCATCAGGAATATCAGCAATTTTAGCATAGGGGTGGCCAATCTGCAATGGCTCACAGTATGTGGCCTGCCATATAAAAGTTTGATCTGTTGACAATCGCAATGTGGCCCTCACATTCAATGTGTTTGGCCACCCCTGTTTTAGAGTTAGCAGTCTATGAAAACCATGAATGTTTTCGAGTGCAATAGTGTGATTATTTTCATGAGTTGAAAGATTGAACGTTCCGTTCAACGAGGCAAATGGAACGTTCAATCTCTCAACGAAATAAAATATTTGTACTATTTCACGAATGAAAAGAAACATTGATTATTTGTTATATATAACACCAGAGTGGATCTTTGTCAGTTGGTTGATAATAGAGGATATTAAAAATATAGCATGTACGTAATGTCAAGGGTTGCAATGCAGTACAGTGTAGCGTGGACTAGAAGGGATCGAATATACCAAAAATACATGGTGAATAGTACCAAAAATACACGGTTGATGACATAGGCGTTGAATAGTATATTTATTGAATGGCATGTGACCAACGACCCTCCAATCAAATGAGGAGGATTTAATGAGGTGTTATGTAACATGTTTTGTAGCATTCTTGCTGGTTATGAAGGGAACAGCCTACAATGTTCTTTGTGGGAAACTCACCCACACTTAGGTCACACTCAGGTCCTTAATTGTCACTACACAAATCACCATTACCCACAGGGCCTAAACTTGGTAGACATGTAGCCTTGGCCCTTAAATGTTTCCTGAAAAGGTCCTCGACCCCAGAGGTCAAAGGTCAACAGCCTCAGAGGTCAAAATGTATTTACCTTCAGGGCCAGCTTGACTCAGGCATGCCTAGCCTTGTCAGTATGGCTGATTGGCATCGATTCAGAAGTTACACAGAATTTGAGATTTCCATTTGAGGAATGTTTCATAGCCAGCCTATTTAGGGCTCACATCCATTTAAAACCTCCAGTCAGCCACTGTAGGTTGAGATATTCAAATCCTTCATTATGCAAATTGAAAACTATCATTGATGTTGGCAGAGGAATCTCTAAAAACTGGTTGCATCAGAATTGATCATCATATCAACTTGAAAATCATCCTTTGTAGACTTCGAAAAATGTCAACCTCCAGTGACTGGATAACAGAGATTTGCGCCCCTATTCAAGAATTCAGTGCCAGATTGTATTCTCGACATAAAATTCTTCAGCACATGGCTCCAATTAAACAGGGGTCACTTTGCTGGACAATGGCTGAAAGACAGCTTAAAGGACAAGTTCACTCAAACTGTACTTTTTGATTCCTTGCCAGAGGCAAAAGGAATCTATACAGTCATCCATGTGTGTGTGTGTCTGTCGGTCGGTCTGTCTGTGTGTCTGTCTGTGTGTGACGCCGGCTTGTAATCACGATAACTCAAAGAGGGTAACTTGGATCGGTCTCATACTTGGTGGGTAGGTT
>JAODUJ010203684.1:0-10594 GCA_027564615.1 Psolus chitonoides
TGTCAGTGATTGAGGCAGGGCTGTTTGGATCAAATTCCAGATAAATCTGTATATCATCGGCATACATATGATACGTACCATTAAGTCGGCGAAGAATTTCTCCAATGGGTGCAGTATACATAACGAACCATAATGGGCCCACAACTGAACCCTGCGAAAGACCATACAATAAGTGATTGACCTCTGACATTTCACCAGAAAAACAAATACGATTCGTTCGATTTGCAAGGTATGACTGCACCCACTGCATGGAGTGCCCTTCCCGTTATGCCAAATTTTGTCTCAAGACATTTACATAGAATAACATGGTCTACGGTATCAAATGCCGCTGATAAGTCGAGAAGTAGCAACATAACACCTTTCTGATTGTCAATAGCATTCAGGATGTCATTCTGTACCTTGAGGAGGGCGGTCTCTGTATAATGATTTGATTTATAAGCTGATTGTAGCGGCTCATCTACAACGTGTTCAGTTATATGATCTTTAAACATGCATAGCTGCCACTATTTTCTCAATTAACTTAGATCGAAACTGTATGTTCGACACCGGTCGGTAATTATTCAGATTGTTCTTGTCACGGGAGGGTTTCTTGAGAACTGAGTGACAACAGCTTCTTTTAGAGAGTCCGGGAACACACCGGTAGACAGCGAGAGGTTAACTAAGTCAGCGAGTTTAGGCAGCATGACGTCAATATGACGTTCCAAGAGCCAGGTTGGAAGCGGATCTATGGAGCATGATTTTGTAGGGCAATGTGCAATATTGTTTCGAGATCTTTGCTTGATATAGGATGAAATGCATCAAAAGCAAACTCCGCCAGTTTGCTTCCAACAACAGGATCAACGTTTATAACTTGCTGGTCAAGCTTCATTCTGATATTGGTAACTTTATGACTGAAGTATTCAGAGAAATCGTCTGCTCGTCGTCTGGGCGAGTCATGTACAGGAAGAGGGCGGCGCTCTTTGGTATTCAAGAGATCATTTAAAATATTGAAGGTATCTTCGGTGGTACAGTTAAGTTAGCCAGTTTATTCTTGTAATAGTCAGTTTTAGCATTTATGATAAAGTGTTTGACCTTTTGTTTAGCAGCCATGTGCTTATCGAAATTATCATCCGTCTGGTGTTTCCTGTACTTTCTTTCATACCGACGACGTTCACAGCGTGCCGCACTCATTTCACCATTATACCACTTTAGTTGCTGTTGTTGTTTGACAGTCGTTGTTATAGGATAATAGGGACATGTAAACTAAGAACGCTGCGGATGACAGAATCAAAATCAGCGACACAATCATTGACATTTAGGCCCCGATCCGTATGCAGGAGATCATCCGAGTCAAATCTGGTCAGTAAATCCTGAGCAAAAACATCATGGTCAATATCGCGGTATTTCTTGATTGACACCGTTTTTGTAGTTGCTGTGGGTTTTAGTAGGTTTAGAGTGCAGTAAACAACATAGTGATCTGATTCATGATGAATATGAACAGTAAAATTTGACAGAATACTCTCATTGTTCTTTGCAGAAAATGGAGAAACGGACATTATTGCGATCTGAGCATGCGAAAAATGGGTTTGCACTTGGCTTAGGTTACAAACGGCACATTTGGCACAGACAACGCGACATGACAAGACAGGAGGCCCACATGCGCGGGGTGCGAGAACATGACATGTCCGATATTTGGTTTATAAACAGCACATACGGCAACAATGATAGCAGATAACATGACAAGACAAAAAAGAATATGCACTAGTCACTACTAAAGCGTACAAAAAAGATTATCACATATGATCTTCAGGTTTCAAACAACATATTTGACGAAACAGGTAAAAGAAAGTAGAAACACTATTGATGGCAAGGCAAGACAAATCCGATAGATTGTGAACTAATCTCTGTTGCACACGGAATCATAACTGTAGGCTATATACCGATACATTTTAGCGCTTCAGATGAAATTTGGCGACCCACCTGAATTTTTTGCGACCCACTGTTGGGTCGCGACCCATAGATTATGATTAGTCGTATCGGGGCTCAAATGGTTTGACCTTTTCCTTGCCGATCCGATATCTGATATTTTCTCTACAACATCGGCCGATGTCCGATCCGATCCGATATTTTTGGTGGCATTTTTTGAATAATTATTTTATTTTTCCAATATTTACCCGGAAACAAAGTATATTGGATCAACATGCTTTCAATCACTGCTTCTTATCCCGTTGGTTTCTGCAAAATTTGATGGTATTAGCAATTTTCTCCCGTGAAAAATGCTCAACAAACAGTAAACGCCAATGTGAACATCGGTAAAAATCAGTGAATGTTTTTATGAGATTTTTTGCATCTAAGCACCCTTCCTCATTAAAAAAAAATCTCTCGAAGGGGGACCCCTTCCCCTTAGACCCCTCCCCCAGGACGGCGATCACTACATTTCATCGAATATCCTTCCAGTCCCTGCGGAAATTTCTGCACACGCCCCCGATTATTGCACACTGAGCATTCACGCAAAGCTATACAAATGGCCACCCAGCTGAAGTTAGCAGAATATTCTGCCAGCAGGATATTCTGCTGAAGTTGGCAGGATATTCTTTTGAAGTTGGCAAGATATTCTGCTGAAGTTAGCAGGATAATCTGCTGGCAGTGTATTAATTGGTATATCCCAAATGGACTTTTATACTTTGTTTTTTTTTCTTCTAATTTCTCGCCGATCCCTTCACTGCCGTCGTCGCTCAGTGGTGTATCCAAGGGGACCATCCCCACATAGAAAAGATGTGAAGTGAAGAAGAGGAGAAGAAGAAGAGGAGGAGGAAGGGGAAGTAAGGGGAGAAGGAGGAGGAGTAGAAGAAGCCGTATACCCAAAGTTCAGAGATAACCAAAAAATCCTGATCGGTCATGACAAACCTAAATATCTTGGTATTTGTTTTGTCCTAATTTCCCGTTGTGTTGTACAAAGGGCGCTATAACTAAGAAATATAGTATGAACGCGACATTAACTGATTAGAAACGAATTTCTGACACCTCTAACATAATTTTGCCGCACCAAACGCACTGAATTACGACAGAACAGAGCATTACCCTATCATCTGAGCCCAATTTGATCCCTTCAATGCCGTCAGCATATCAAGATGACGCTATAACGAAGCCATTATGATAGTATGAATTCAACTAAGTTGTCGGAACCGAATTTCATAGCCCTAACATAATTATGCCGGACCCAACACAATGAATTTTCACAGAACTGACCCTTGCCCTGTCAGCAGAATCTAACTTGATCTGCTCACTGCCGTCAGTATATAGAAATAGGACGCAATAACTACGAAATTTATGTTAATAGTGTAAAATCATTTTAACTGATTGCAGCTATATTTCACAACGCTGCCATAATTATGCCGGACCAAAGAAATTGAATTTCGACAGAACTGACCCTTACCCTACCATCTAAGCCTAATGTGACCCCTCGGTGCCGTCAGTATATGTAAAGAGGGCGCTATAACTGAGGGAATTATGAAAACAGTATAAATTCAACTTTAACTATTTGCAGCCATATTTCAGGACTCTGACATAATTATGCTGAACCAAACAATCTGAATTTCGACAGAACTGACCCTTACGCTACCATCTGGGCCTAGTTTGACCCCCTCAGTGCCGTCAGTATTTACAAAGAGGGCGCTATGACTATGAAAAAAGATGGAAAAGGAAGAAGAGGATGAGAAAACTAATTTAGTGTGTAAGTCAATGGGGCAATTAATTGTGGTGTGGACCCTTTAAGTCGATTATCGTGCATTCTTTCCTGTAGATGGCGCAATATCCTAATGTCCCGGTTTGAAGGGTCGAACTTTTGGAAATATCCCAGTTTGAAGAGTCCATAGGTGGAAATACCAACGTAAATGTAAGTAAAAATTACTGGGAGACAGTGGCCCAATTTAATTATTGTTGCGCCATTTGCGCGGGCTACGTTTCAAGACGGGCAGTCGTGTGTGCCTATATACACATGCTGTCTACTTTATTCAGTGAGTGTTGTAGTAACCAAAATGTACATGTCATACACACCTAACTAGAAGTGGAAAACATTACCTCAGAAATGGGCAAATTTTGAAGAATTCATTTTGTGCCGTGGGTCGTTATGGAGATCGTGGCAGAGCCGCCTAACGCGTGATGGGCAAGTGGGCAGTTGTCCACGATTCTAGGACGACCGTGAATAGAGCACGTCACTACCAAAGTAAAATATATACCTACAATATCATACGTAGCATTGCCTCGTCTAACAGACTGTATAGAGTTATATAACTGTATATGCATGGTTAGCTGTCCCCGAAGTTTAGAATAATTCCCCATTTATTCGCGCGTCTTGAGTGCAGTAGGCCCCATTTCACTTACTTCCCTTGCCATGTGGCGTCACGTGACTATAGTGGGCAGTTTATGACCAAAATCGAACATGACTCCGCTCGCAGCATTGATTGAGTGTGTGGGTGCGTAGGGCCCAGTGCATCGTTTTGCCTAGGGCCAACAATGCTGTTAAGAGGGCCCTGTGAGCAAGTCGGCGTATATTATCAACGTGTAGGCTACCATAGGCAATATAATAAATTTAAAAAATCAGCCTCCTGAATCGCGGAAACGCTCAGAAGACTGTTTGCCTACCGTGGAACTGTTTATATTTGGTGGTTTTATTGGATGACTCTATTTATTCAAAAGATTATATAAGATCTATAAAATTATTAGATTTAGTACACCTTCAATACCTCCGAGTCTCCCTCCATATGTTAGCATTTATTTGACAATGGTTAGATTGCAAACGTAATTGGCATAAAATAACTATTACCGTAGTTGGGGAATGGGGATATATTGGCAAATGAAAATGTTCATGATATATGCATATTGCTACATAATGTGAGCAATGATCTTTGATGTACAACCCCCAGACGTATATGTTTCGACCCAAAGAGTACACAATACCCTAGAGTATAGCTTAAGGTTATTGACTACACCTATTATGTGATATTGTTATAAATGTACCTGTCTATTCTACGTGCTCGGTATGAATCACAATAATTTGTATTTTATTCCAGTTTGGACGGTCTTTGATCGATGGTATTCCATGGTTTCAAATGAAGGTCTTCGGTGGTTTTAAATGTAGGTTTTCGCTGGTCTAACGCTCTTCGACAGTTTTGACGGTCGGTAAAGGTCTTGGTATAGATCGGCATTCTTCGATGCATGTTCGTTCGTATACGGCAAGTCAAGTGCTTACGCTGAACTTGAGAGAAATAAATAAGACATCAGACCCGTATGAAACTATGGATATTTCTGTATTCTTGGCTGGAACCTGCTACACCAGGTAACAGTGTGACCGTAACACTGTGATGAATATTTATAACACAAAGATGCATGTAAGAAAATCATATGGCTACTTTTCATAACCACATATAAAACCGCTACATCCCGCCAATATTCTACACAGGGACCTCAGTATCATTCAGGTCGGTCACACTCATGTTTTCAAGATGATTGTGTTCCATTATTTATAAGTATGTAAACAATTATATCCTTCCCCATATTTTACTATTTCCACCAATATTCGCAGCACTACTAGGAAAAATACACATTTTCAGTTAGCAGACAGCACTCGAAATACGGAAAATTATTGCTGAATAACTACTGCTATGAAACCTGGAGAGTTCTTCCGAATGATATAAAAAATAGTAAAACCTATGCAAACTAAAGCTCACCTAATTGAGTATTGATTATCTCATGTATATTCTTCTTACTCTTAATTGTTATTTTCTTTCGTTGTTAATTGCTATTTTATGGTTTCTAGCTCGATCAAATCATATTGTTTTTTCTAATAGGCCTATCCTGTTTATTCTATACTACATTGTTCTATTGTTTGTATATGTATAAACGAAATAAATGAAAAGAAATGAAATTAAACAAAATGGAGTGACATTCAATACATTCAATTTTTACATTCAATTTTTAGTGTATTTAACCATGAAAAGAAGAGATATGAAAAAAGTTAAAGCGAGCGAAGCACGCAGGGTTTTCCCGAATCAGTTTTGGGGGGAATTATTACGAGAATGTACAAACTCTTTTGTGCGCTTCTGTGCACTGGAAATGGGCACAGCCCGCGACACTAGCAAAATTTAACGACCAGGCTAAAGTCCAACAATGAAGAAGAGGAATAGCCAGAGCGCGCGAACATTTTCAGTTATTCTCAGCAAAGCTGTCGGAATAGCAACAGGAAAATGCATTTCACATATCTATGAACAATAATCATACTAATCAAATACGATCACATACAGACATACCAAATGTCTCATCGCTGATGTGCCGACTGACCATTGATGTGCCGACTGATTTTCGCGCCTGAGCTGACTCAGCTATTATTAATTTCGAATTATTTATTTACTTTCCAAATTGATGGTTAGGCCTGTACATATAGTCACAAGCAATCATCGGCCTTCGCTGTGGTCACATGCACTACTTTCACAATTGCTGGTCTTGAACTACATTTTGGTGTGACCAATTGGAATGACCAATTAGATATAGATTGATAAATCAATTAATAAACATACTGACAATATGCGATGACGACAATTAAGAAGCAAGTAATACACTTATCTGCTACGGAAACTTCACTGCTGGGAACCATTTTGGTTCTTTCCAATTTTACACAATTTTGACTCCTTACATAGCTACTGCATTCTATGTAAATCGCATTCTGCTTGGTGCGAGTACTCCATCTCATCCCACCATGCCCCCACATTGCCATTCCAAATTGTCATTTATTCCGAAGGGTCACTTTACAGTCAGTTTCAGGTCGTCATTTTGAATTGTTGGGATTTTTTGGGGGTTCTCAGAAACACTTTCAGAGAAACTGATCCTTGATCGTGCTAAGAACAAGGCGCTTGTCAAAGTGCATATGTGGCCATGTTCAGAAGATGTTTCTGCCAAAACTGTAATTTGGGACAAAGTTCAGATGCATTTTGACTGCTCATATTTCTAGCCACATCCCTATAAAGAAGCATCTTCACTGTTCTGTTTGGCTGTTTTTATGTACCTGTTCAAACATTTCGAAACTCACATTATTGGTGGCTGAGGATTCAACCCATATTGGCCCAGTCCCCGGAACCTAGGCCTAATTTATATACCAAGGCCTATCAAGAAGTGTATAGAATATCACAGTTGCTCATATTAAAACCAGGGGCGTCCAAGAGGGGGGTGTAGGGTGTGCATGGTGTGACCCCTCCCATCCACACATGCAGTCGGCAAAATCCTGCCCCAGTCGGTAAACTAGGACAATCAAAACGAAAAAGAGTTAAGAAGAGAGGAGGAAGGGGAGAACGGATCTACAGTTGTACTTGAGAGCAGCTGTCTGATTTTTTCTTCAGTGAAGTGAAAATTATAGTTCACATGGAAATTAATGAATGAAAATAAATTTACTTGAAAAATGGCAAATTATTGCACCATTTTGCATCCAAGCACACTTCCTTATTACAAAATCTCTCAAAGGGGAGGGGCCTTAGAGCCCTCCCCCAGGACGGCGAGCACTACATTTCATCAAATGTTGGACCTTTCCCTGCGGAATTTCTGCACACGCCCCTGCCCCCATTGTTTAAATCATGTACACGATACACCACGACATGCATCGTGAATGTGGAGGGTTCCATCTATGCAGCCTCTGGACACCGAATGCATGATTTGCATATCACATCACATAGGAGTTAGTTGCAAAACCAGTTCTGGTAGTCGGCAAAATAGATCCCCCCCCTCTCCCCAAACGAATAGGCTGACGACGCCCCTGATTATACAGGGGAGCTGTGAAAGTGTATACATCCGCGGGCGAAGCGCGCGAATATTGAGCATGAGTTAAAGAATAGTCCATGACCAAAATGAAAACTTCTGACAATAAAGACGTAAAAGCATGTCTGGTTAACGAGTTATTGATTTTTTTAGTTTCTTGAAATCTTCATTTCAATTGAGCATATGGCAACATTTGTGATGTCATAGGTGCACTTGGGATGAAATGTTCTTTGTAAAGTCTTTATAATGTAATTGTTTTTTATCACACCAAGTTGAAAGGTTATGCCAAAGTATTGTTTTTGACAAATATAATTTTGTTAACTGAAAAAAATCAAGGAAAAATTAGTCATCTAATTACAGAGAAATACATAGGCTATTGTTGACAAAGTGATACCGTGACATCATAAGATTGACGCTAAACAATGTTTATTAGCTATTTAAAGTGATATATCTCGAGAACGGTGGCAGATATTTACATGGGGTTTTCAGCTAATGATAGAATATATTTTGCTCTACAACATATCAAGTGTTTATTTTGGTCTAGACTATCCTTTCAAACTTGTCGTTAAAGTGGTCTATATCCGGAAAAAACACTCCATCACAGCTAATCATTGCAGCGGCCCAATATGTTCAAGAAAATAACATATTTTCCCCCAGTTTATGGCGGCCCAAATCCAAATGCCCATGGCAGGAGGAGTGCGCAGCCAACCCCCACCCCCGTATCCGCGGTCCCTGCATCAATCTCCATCAAAATTCAAAATATGATAGTGATTATTTCATTACCTCTTGGGCTATTTGTATACATGTTGAGACATTTTCATCCTCAAGTTATTGGGGGGAGGTATCTCAGCCCCAGTAGAACTCCCCCTCTCTAGCCCCATCTTCATATGCCTATGTTTCATACATTTGCCGTTTTCTGTTATCCAGCACCCAAGTATGTAATACATTCACTGACTTAGTGACTTGTTCTATCTTTTAATCGTCCACTTAATTGATGTGTTCTAGTCTTAGAAACCGACCTTATATATACACTCTGATTTCCTTGTTGTGAGAAAGATGATACATTGAAACACAACGAGTGAGGATTATACTGATGACTCTTCCGGCGCAAGAAACCCAAATCTTTTTCTTTTCGGGAAGCGTAATAAAAATCGAAGCAATTTTCTACTTGTGTGCCTTCTTTTGTGTTGTAGTTTTTGTCCTCCTGTCCGGAAACTGTTACTCCCTTCCTCTAGTCGAGCCTATTCTCTCAAATAGTTCCACTCGGCTCCAAATCCGGCTCGAATGACATGTTATGAGTTCCACTGAGCGGATCCCCATTCTTTTCAGACAAATCTCTCGAAACTGAAAACGAGAAGGTGTATGAAATATTGAATTTGAAGTTGAAAAAAGAATACTTCTCCGATGTTTTTTGTTCTGTGGATTGGCCGAGCTCGACATAACACTCAGTCAGGTCAAAAGCTTCAGATGATTGAATTGATAGTCTGGTAGCAGAGATGCCGGAAGTTCCTGCAGGTGTCAAGGGTCGCAATGTGTTATCAAAAGGGCATTTGTACTAATAACATAAGAACACAAACAAAAATCAAAGGGCACATATTACTAATTTGTAACTTGGCGAATTATGATTTTACAAACCCTCCCAAGATTTTGACAAATTTTAGGGTGACAATTTGTCGGTTTTTTTTCAGATTACCCTACCCTAGCCAAATTTGGTACTCAAAAGGCCAGAGTTACGTGATAGATGAGAGGGTCAAGTTTTTATTCCATATTTGTAAGCTTTTGAAAATGACATAAAAGGGGCATTTGTGCACCCGTTGCACCGTCCCATTAGTATACACTTGTTGTACCCATAGAATGTGGTGATACAAAAGGCGATGGGTGCATTTGCACCCGCGGTCTCGGCATCCCTGCTAACTTACACATTATCCTGCCTCCTACCAATGCCACCGTGACCAATACAAGTTTAAACGGAATAAGACATACATTTGCCGGGATATTGACATTTTATGAAATTGTTTCTAAACCCCACCCACTCTTGAGTAATAATGAGATTGGCAGCAATATCAATAGGGATCATGTAGGTCTACTCACTATGGGCAAACAGTGTGCCATGCAAGTATGACATCAAACCACCATGCCACTGCCGAGATCGCGTGGTTACGAGCAATTTCAACGAAATTACATTTGGCCCTGCCCCCTCATGAATATTGATGAGATGCAATGATGTGCTCACCTACCCATGTACCACACCTCCTTCCAATGCCACCAAAACGAGTTTGAACAAAATCGGACATACGGTTGCAGAGGTATTGATATTTGAAGAAGTTGCTTCTGAACCCCGTCCACTCATGAAAAATAATGAGATTGCACCAAAATGAACAGAGATCACCTACTCACCATAGGCAACTTACGTATCGAGAATAACACCAATCCACCAAATGGTAGAGCTGAGATAAAGTGGCTACAAGCTTTGTGTTACACATACACACATAGGCACACAGACACACATACGCACGCAGTCATGACTGCATGGATTACTTTAGCCTTCGGCAAGTAAACATAAATTTCCGACCACCAGAATACGAATCATTACAATGCGTCATTCTTCTTTCAACATACAACAAATGCACACGCAAACCTTTGATCGTATTGTTTGAAGGTATAAAATTAATGTTGCCTGATGTCTTCCCTATGAGGCAGTACACAAATTCCACTTTTTATGAGGATGGGGAGAAGGGGCTGAATGCGATAGCAAATTGTTGCAGGCATGGCAAGGAAATTATTCCATATTTGATAGACTTATGATAGTTTC
>JAODUJ010203905.1:0-10591 GCA_027564615.1 Psolus chitonoides
CATGACCCCAATCACCCTCCAACTCTCCCCACATAGCCCTACATATCACTACTTACTCTACTGTCTCCGATGCTGTTAGTACCCTGGTATTATGAAGATTAAACCTCTTAACAATAGATGAGTTGATGTGATTTGATGACCCTTGGCCTCTGTCACCTTTAGCCCCGTAGCCCTGCACAGGAAAAATGATACATACAAAAACATGTATTAACTCTTCAACTACCAGAGACACCTATCTGCTGGTAGTTGGGAGACGTGTTTTCACTAGTTCACGCAGAGCTCTACACTGTGCTGCTACCAGGGTTGTTCTAGCATGTGCCATGATAGCCGTGACATAGCAGATGGAATGTGTAAAACAACAGCGCCGGAAAAAACGTGTTCACTACTCGCAGTTAAGAGCTTGGCATGGCCAGGGGGAGAGGGAGGTGTGGAGCACACCCCAAATGCCTCATAGGGGGAAACTAAGCCTCTATGCATACTACGATCAGCCGAAAATCGGCTAGAAATGCCTCTGTGGGCAGATGGCCTCTCTCCATCACTGCTAAACTGAAGAGGTAATTAAGTTAACCCTTGAAGACCCAGCTCCAATTTCAAAGGGGGGGATCTGGCAGGACGGTGGCTGAAACGCGGCGGCTTAAGCCCTAACCCTATTATATGCCACATTCCAGCAGCATCACGGCCCAGCGCCTCTGCTGCCCCCCCCCCCCCGTGCTAAAAATGTGTGGTCGCTACTCGCAGTTCCAAGCCTGGCATGGCCAGGGAAAGAAGGGTGTGAATCACATCATGCAGGTCCAATAGGTGGTATAATGAAGAAACAATATATATTGTTGCATTTCACAAAACATGCATAACTATGGGGGAGGTACAGTTTATTTGGGTGGACCGTGGAGACCATACTAACTCCCCTCTGCCTTCACTCCGGTGTAGTAGCATTCTTGGTTGTAACCATGGTAACCCTGTATTTGTATGTTTGTAACCATGGTAACCTAAATTATTCAGGGTCTTATCAGTGAATCCTGAGAAAACCAGGAGTGGATTCTCTTTGGTCAATTTATCTGGGTGGGTCCAGCCCCTTTCCCTCCCAGGCCATACAGGGGTCAGGCCGGTAACATTAGTAACTTACATCATCCAGGGACTTGTCGGTCAGGCCCGATACGTCCAGTAGAGGATTCTGTTTGGCATGCTCAGCCTCATCCTTCATGGCTGTAAAAAAAACATCCCAGATGTTAAACTAGAATAGAGTCAATTGTTCTGATAGAAGGCCTTATGACAATATCCTGTCTATTTCTGCAACAAAGACCCACGCATCTGGTCAGTATTCCCTAATAACTCATAAACCTACATTTCTCATCTTGTTCGGCACTGTCTGTAAAGTGATCCTTACCGCCAGCATTATGATTGGACTGTGATCTGCATATATCATAAACTAATTAAATGACTTCTGTAAACACCTTTCTCATCTTGTTTGGCACTCTCTGTAAAGAGATCCTTATTACCGGTTTGACCCGGTCACGGTGGAAGTATAAAACTTGTAAGCTATGATCTTTATTTTATAATCTCAATGAATGACTCATGTGCACAACTTTTCCATCTTGTTAGGCACTCTCTGTAAAAAGATCTGTATTACCCGCTTTATCCGGTAACGGTGAAAGGATAAAACTTGAGCTATGATCTGTATATTATAATCTAATCAAATGATTCATGTACAGACCTTTCTCATCTTGTTTTGCACTCTCCGTAAGGAGATCCTTATTACCTACATTAAGCCAGTCATGGTGAAACATGTGATTGAGCAATGATCTGCATATATTATAATCTCATCGAATTACTTGTGTAAACACCTTTCTTATTTTTTTTGCGCTCTCTGTAAAGAGATCCTTATTACCGGGTTGAAATCTCATTGAATGACTCATGTACACACCTTCCTCATCTTGTTTTGCACTCTCTGTAAAGAGATCCTTATTACCCGCATTAACCCGGTCACGGTGGAAGTACTGCGACTGAAAGAACTGGGTCCAGAAATCTTTCTCAGACATGTTGTTGGGGACGTTCTCCAGGTGTTTCCTCTTCACTGAGAAAGAAATTGAGGATATTATCAAATTTGAATAATAACGATTTAGCTTATACAACAACATTTTTGAGGGAAAATTTCAAATTGAAACTATGTCAAACTGTTGGTCAGTCCTTTTTGTCTCAAATCTCATGATTACTGATTTGTAAATTAGTTAATGAAATTTGAAGTCAAGAAAACCGCCTCCAGGTTATTACTACTGCTGGAAAACCAATTTCATCCACTAACACTGCCTGCCCCAGCCTCCTCATCTACTGTCGTGCCCCTGCCACCACCACTTACTGCCCTTCCCCCAGCTCTGCATTCTATTATCTGCCATGAATCGTTCTGAACTCAAAGTATATTTGTGAAAAATACGTGAAAAATATATGTGAAAAATACCCATTCATGGTCCAAAACAGAACAAGCATGAACCCCTCACAAACAATGTTTGCCAGAAATCAAGGGCCTAATAAATTGAAGGCCCAAGGTTATAAGCTAATTCCAGTCTATGGATTGATTTTGCCCTGCACTGGCCATTTTCTTATAAATAGACTATTCATTTCGGAAAGGAGAGCTGGCAACACACCCCTCCACCTCCGCCCTACCCATACACACCCATCAACTCTGACCCCATTCTACTACCCCACTATAAATACCTGCAGGGTATATTCTGAACACTGCTTCGATGATATCGGGTGTGAGGTTATATTTGACACCGTTGCACCCATCAGTTTGTGGTTGTATCTCAGAGAGAAAGGCTGCAGATACCCCCGTCCCCTGACGACTGCTCTCCCCTGTATTGTTGTCTGTAGAGTTTTTCTGCAGGGTGAAAATACAATATTTACAGTAGAACAAAATAAAGACTAAACAGAGCAGATCAAATCACAAATTTCAAAGACTCTTCATAGTTTCAGCAAAAAGCCATTTCATTTTGAAAATATAAATTCTTTTTTATAAAATTGTGGATTCAGTTTATATTTTATTGCTTTGTACTTTCGTTCATTTTTCGAAAGCCAAATAAGTTGAGTGATTCATTGCATTCAAAATGGCAAAAACGCTGGATTATTGACACTGTTAACCCTTATCATGCTGGACGCTGAGTGAGCAGACACATCACGCATGACTCGACACTGCGCTGTAACAAGAGTTGCTCGGGTATGTCCAGTGGCGCTGGACGGGTACTGTCCTGGTGAAACCAAACCATCACTTACACACTGGCTCAATGCAAAACAGTCATTTTCATACAATAATTTCAGCCATGTAACAAGATTTTTTAATTCTCAAGACCTAGCTGGTCAATAACCTTTCACTGTAAACTGGAATAAAATGTATATATAACTCAGTCTTCTTCGAGATAGGCATCTGTAGTAACATACAACATGTATAAATCACAGTACACACAGTCAGTTAGATCCAGATCTTGGACAAAACACTGTAAATTGTAAACCTGACAAGTGTACAAGAATTGAGGAATAAACCACAACCAGGACACTTCTACTGGGGATTTAACAGTCAAAATCATTATTAGGCTAAATCGGAATCATTATTTTTTAACCTGTCAAAGTCGACCAGTTGTAGTTTATTCCTATTCCACAACCTGAAAATGGCCAATAACAGACAGGAGCTGGATTCTCAATACACAAATCAAACTTCAAAGAGCTGCTTCTGTGAATAGTCGGCCTATGTGGTTTCCACGTATCAAATAATGTTCAATGCATCTTAGCAACAGACAGTCTCTACTCCTCCCTAAAACATTTTGTTGTCAAGGGGATTTACCTTAAAGTTTGAGACTACATGGTAAAATAACAGTGGGTCATGTGACACAGATTAGCCAATCAGGTATGAGGATTTCATCAAAACACAGAGGTAGAATTTTTATAATTTTTTTAGATGACCCCTGACCTCTCCTGTGAATTTTCATGACCTCATTTCTCCAGTTTTTCATTGATGTATCCTTTAAGTAGTAGCGTGGTGTAGTGGATTGAGTGATAGCCTGCACTATAGAGGCCCGGGGCTCGAATCCCACTCATGCCTTGATACTCGCTCATCAAAAGCTGTACTGCAGTTGTTGATGGTCTCGTCTCTGGTCTTGATGTAGTGGGAAGGAACTAACTTTGAGGTAATAAGGTTCATTGGATACATTTTGATATGGCTGTTCTACAGTGGGGACAGATAGGTACCTCTCTCAGCATTTAGGAAAGTTGCTCACGGTGAATTGCACTCTACATCTGTCAGATTAGGATGTTAAAGACAGGAAGGATGTGTGATTGTAACACACTGCCTCGTTACTCTCTCTGAATGCTATTCGAGAAGAGAAGACGAGCCTTCGTTGGTGTTCACCCATGATCTCCCCAAAACTTACTGGTCTGGGTATTTAGGAGTGAAATACTTGCCCGTCTCCCACCAATAAAATGCACTGAACCTATCATCGCGCATGCTCAATTGGTACACTTTTCCCACCATTATCTAGTTCCTACTTAGCGCCCTCTATAATACCCCACTAGAGAGTTGCCTACTCATTCAATAATCTACAGGTTCAGTGCGTTCTATAGGAGGGAGACTGGTAAGCATGAACAAAGTAAATAAATAGCTTAAGGGTTCCTCGATGAGCTATAATTGGCTTCCTGATCCCGTAGAATTCTAAGACCCCTGATGACTCCCAATCCCTCCTGTGAATTTAAGACTTCTTTTGTCTATCATAGCGAAAAACGTTGATCGAGCTCCAATATAAACTCACGTTTTTACGACTGGCCCAGAACTCATCTGCAGTCATCACTCCACTGACGACAAGATCCTTATACAGCTGAAACAGTTCTGGATCATTCTGAAGCATCCTGAAGGAGAAAATATTAGCATTTTTGGTTCCATGCTGTAAGCAAAGGAACCTTTGCAGTCGGCCTGATGTATGTATGTATGTAAGTATGTGTGTGCGTGTGTGACGCTCTCACTTTGGGTACCTTATAACTCAATAACGGACTGATGGATAACTGCCATACTTGGCGTACAGATGCATCATGGTGAGAAGGTGTGCCCCATTGTTTTTGGTGCAACCTAATGATTGTTAATTAGGTTATGAGGTCAAATGTACGAATCTTTGATTTGGAATAACTTTGTGACCGTACATTGGATTATAACCAAACTTGGTAGATGATTTTACCAGTTGGTGCCAAAGATTTTGAAGGTCATTTGGAGGTCATCAGGGGTCACTTGAGGTCAAAATCTTATCTGACGCTCACACATTGAGTACGCGATAACTCAATAAGGGAATGATGGATAAATGTCATATTTGGTGTACAGATGTATCATGGTGCGAAGGTGTGCCCTATTGTTTTTGGTGCGCACCTAACGAATGCCAATTAGGTTATTAGGTCAAATGGTAAAAAATCTTTGATTTGGAATAACTTTGTACCCTTCAGTTGAATTATATCCAAACTTGGCAGATATGATCACCAGTTAGTGATGAAAATTGCGAAGGTTATTTGAATGTCATTGGAGGGTCATCTGAGGTCAATATCTTCGATTTGGAATAACTTTATAACCGTAAGCTGGATAGTATCCAAACTTGGCAGATATAATCACCCAAAACTTTTGAAGGTCATTTGATGGTCAGCAGGGGTCATTTGAGGTCAAAATCTTGGATTCGGATTAACTAAGGGCAAGGAGTGGAGCACATTAGAGCAGAGTTAAATCAGTGCTCAAAATACTGTACTAATCATTACTTCGCATGCTCAGGGACCTACAAAAATTGAAGTTTGTATAGTGTAGGGTGTATTCGATGGATGTGTGTGGGAAGGGGTTGGGAAAAGGGGGAAAAGTGGGTATCTGCATCTCAGTGGTCTGTTGACCGATTAGGCTGATACTCACTGTGGTAAGTGGTGGTCCCTTTATGACCAGCCGACCAAAGGTCAGGTCAAATTTAGATGACCTCCAATGACCTTCCAAGACGGTGGGATGGTACCTCGTTTCATTTTGTATAACATATCCGAATGTCAAGGTCATAGGTCAACCGAAAGTATTTTTATAAATTTTTTGAACATTTACAAACATGTAATTTTTGAGGTGCAATATCTCAGTCATTGTAAGTGGTATAGGGGTAGATCATAGCAGTATTAGAAAAATAGTTTAATCACTAACAGAACATTTGGGTCTTTAACTGTGTGTAAGTAGGCCTAATATGAAACAGTTTTCTCTCACATAACAGAGATCCTACGATATGGCTCCTTCGATACTTAGGACAAAACGCTTACCGAAAGTTACTCGCATAGGCCTATATTGCTGAAATTTCGGAGAAATGAGCAAGGAATTGTTAATCTTGACGGCGACAGTTTTGGTTATGCTAGGCTAGGCCCCTTGCATAACGTTAGCTGGTGTTAAGTGTGGCATGTTTAGGATTACAATTTTAATGATTTTTGCTAATTATTTTACACAACTTTGTGTGATAATATAACACTATCTGTGCAATTTATAACATCAAAGCTGTGTGAAATATACTCAGATATGCTGACAATGGGGCAAACTTCTGCCCTGGATATAGGGCTACCGACCAGCTCCTCCCAGGCACATTAACAGTGGCACTTGAACTCTTCACCGAAAACTGAAAGAGGTTGATGATAACCTGTCAAAATAATTTAACCAAGGCTATTCATTTTAGCTAATAGGGGGATAAATACTAGGGGATATAATACTTCCATACACCCACATCTTAATTATGATGGCGCTATTTCATGTCTGTGTTAATTTCGATTCAATCCATTGATATCGCTACAGATTTGATACGCCGTCTTATTGTGAGGTTGTATATGTTGGCAGCATCAAAAATTGGTGTTTGGGAGACTTTTAGTTCATTAAGAAGACAGGATATATTCGTATATCTCTCGAATAACCCCAAAATACCGACTGACATAATGGATCATGTAAAGTGACATTACCGTTACCATTCAAGCCATTAATACACTACTTACACGTTCGTATATTTTAGATATGGCCATAAGTGTACTGTCGCCCTAATGTATGATTTTATCACCTGTCCCCCTAAGGTAGGATTCAGGTAGGATATAATCAATAATCAATAATACTATATCGATAATAATATTTTGGTTTTTATTTTTGCAGGGAGTCTCCTACTTTGTTAAGCCGATTTACGCTTTTTATGAGACTTCCTTTCACAGTGTATATGCACGTGAAAAAAACAAATATATCAAATCAAATCGAGCTACTTTAAAGAATATAGGCTATATGACTTCTATCATAACATCGGCTGACATGTATGCTAATAATAATAACAATATGTATGTAATAATAATATGTATGAAATAATATAATATAATATGTATGTAATAATAATATGTATCATTACACATGCGTCTCAGTGCGATTTACATCCTTTAATACCTAACGATATGAGCCTTCAATATGCACATACAGTTATGCTACAAAATAGCGAGACCCCCCGAACCCCGACATGCGAACATCGTGGTAACCGATATCACATTAATTTTATATTGGGGTTGACCCAACTAGAGTAAAGAGTAAAGGCTTTGATGACCTACCCTGGAACATGAAGCCAATTGCTAATCCTATTGGCAATGACCAAATTTGAGTTACATCAACTGCAGCGGGGTTCAGGTGGTCTCGCTATTTTGTAGCATAACTGTATGTGCATATTGAAGGCGTATAGGCTATCGTTAGGTATTACATTAAAGATATATACATACAGGGTTTGTTTCAACTACAAAATCAGTTTCAAAATACAATTTGTCATAATGCATATCACCCAGTGGCGAGGTTCCGACAACATTTTCAAAATGCTGCTTATCTGCAAAAGTTGCAAATAAAGTTTATTTTGAGTAATAATATAGAATAATTGAGTAATGAAAGTCAATTTGGAGCCGTATTTAGACGTTTTTGTGGACCATTTTTGAAAAAATCTGGCGCTACGCGCAATAGTGGTGTCTGTCATAACCGCTTCAATGATACTGTATCAGTTCTGTATGCAGCTTCAGTGAGTTTCTTTGAGACCGCTAAGTAGTAGTTAAAATCAGTTCTTTGCAAGGCAATCCGTTCAATAGTATGTAAAACAGACATCACAGAGATGAGAAACTGTAAAATAGAGTAGGCTACATGAAACTATCGAATAAAAAACACCATCAGTATTTTTCTCGCCCATGACTTATGGAAATAATGCTACCCCCCACTGTTGAATGCACCATCAATCACAAATCGATCCGAACTTTAAAAAGTTAAATTTTTGTATGGATTTGGATGAGATGTATATGGCTTCCTGGAAATTACTTGACAGTTAAAATCACCTCAAAAATGTGCGCGCTTCGCGCGCCTATCAGTGGCCATATGCTTGCTTCCACATGTATATTTGTTATCGGCAGAACTAGAAAGTTCAGCGTTTATGCTGTGTCAGTTTTAGCGCAATGTGCATGCATGGTAGCTGGTTATATCAGAAGAAAAAGAAGTGCACTAGCTAGGTATATACTGTGAGAGCTTTTTTCTCCCTTCGCTTGCATGTTAGCTAGCTGCCACAACATTTTCCGCCCGCTGCGGGCGCACTCGCTGCGATATTAATGTCGTAGTCCTTTCATTTGCACATTTCGTAGGCCATGCATGGTAGCCAGCATCTACAAAATTCTATGCGCGCTTTGCGCGCACTAGCTGCACTTCTACTGTGATAAAAAAAAGCATTTCGCATGCATGGTAGCCAGTCAGAACAAAAAATGTGCGTGCCTCCTGCGCGTTTTCATCCTTAGTTGCATGCATTCTTGATAAACTACATCAGCAATCTCAACATGACTTATGCGTCACCAAATGTACCAATCTAAAAGTACGCCAATTTGCTCGCACTTCGCGCTCGCAATAGGTATCTTCAGCACGTTAGACGGAATCCCCCCTGGCACGAGACCCTGGATACGCGACCCTGGATACCCTTGAGTCCAAGAGCGGCGGAAGTACTCTTAATCTGGGGGGGGGGGGCACCGACGTCGAAGGGCACTTTGCAGAAATTTGATCGGCTTAATAAGGTGATCAAGAGTACAATTTTATTTAGAAAAAGGGCACATTTTTAGAAAAGTGGAGGGGGGGCACATGCCCCCTGTGCTCCCCCCCCCCCGGTTCCGCCACCCTTGTCTCAGCTACTGCATATGTAAGTTCAAAAAGCTAGTTTTGTTGGCCCACTAAAACTTAATTTTGCAAATGTTATCACATTTAAATGATTATATTTGGTCCTAATAGATATCAAACCAACCAAGTTTAGGGCCTCCCATAATGCTTTAGCGCTTGGGTTCTTGTTTGACTGCCTGCAAGCCAGATTCGACCCGGGTAGTCATAAGTTGGAATAAAGTAATGATACCTGTGGATTTTCTGAGTTGAGTCGTCGAACACTGACAACCATAACTCGACAAGACACACTTCAGCTAGGCTAATACCCTGGTCATATGAAATTTGTGATGAGGTAATTATGCATTTGTTGGAGGAAACCAAATATTTTCTGAGGTCAACAGGTCAAACACTAAAAACTTTGTATTCACCATAATTAGATGAGTCAAACTTTCAGTCAGTCCATACTCTGGGTAGATGATAGTTCTATGTGTAATGAGTTATTGATCCCCATACTTTTTGGTGCTGGTCATCTGAAGTCATCAGGGGTCACATACCTCATCAACACCATAACTGGATTCAGCTCATCTGATAGTTGGTATGTGTATCCCAGATAGTGAGTACATGATCCCCAATTGTTTTTGGTAGAAGTTAAATAAGGTCAGCAGGTCACCCATACTTTGTGATTGAAAATTGTTTGCAAATGCTACAAATTAATGAGACAATGTTGAATGTAGACCATACTCGGTATGGAGATTACACATAGTAAATACACAGTCCTTGCTGTTTTAGTTGAACTTTAAAGGGAAATAGAGGTCAAAAGGTGAAAAATTCTTTCACTTGTAATGTATATTGTTTGTTAACATGGTCAATTTATATGGTCCAATTTAATGTCATTTATACTTGCATGTATGTTCCTTAATGAGCGCAGTATACATGATCTCTAACGTATTTCAGGAGGGTCGAAGGTCAGAAACTGAAAATGTTGTGAACATCATAATTTCTCAAGCCAAACTTTTCTCCTTTGTCTCGCCTGAACTATGTTCAGAGGGAGACTTAGCAATCACTATGGTGTGCAATTCCGTCCGTGTGTCTCTGTGCGAAGCTTATGAACAAATTATCTCAAGAACCGTAGGAGCTATGATGATGAAAGTTGGTAGGGGACAGCAGGGCAGGTGTTCTCAAACTGATTAGATTTCGGGTTCGGAATATACTAATTAAATATGCAAATTTGCATAATTTATGGATATTAGGCATAATTATTCAAGGTACATACAGGGTTTGGTAGGTTTACTCGTGAAAAACAGTTGAGGTTTGTGGTTCTCTTTACATATTCCAATAGTATTCCCAATATAATAACTTCTGATGATCTTTGTTTACTCCCAAAATACTGTGTAGAACAGAGATTAGGGAACAATTTCAATCTTGTCGTCA
>JAODUJ010204016.1:0-10590 GCA_027564615.1 Psolus chitonoides
AACATAGTTACAAAAACATGAATCGAGCAGCCTATGAAGCACCAAATGCTGATTTAAATAAAAATGTTTTCAACATCCTCTTAAAACTGTAAATACTTGGAGCAGTTCTCTCATGGAAGGGTAAACTGTTCCATGTTTTGGCGGAAGTGGTGATAAACAGAATTCGCAACAGAATAAACCGGAATAAACCGGTTTAGGCAGTGATTCTGGAAAATATGAGTACTCTAGCTTTTTCGAACTGTCATGCAAGATTTTGTAGATACACTGGACAGCAGAAAAAAACGGTTATTGCTGCTTCCAGGGAAATATCGCCAGCTTGATGGTAATATTGCCATTTTGAGGGAAATTCGCCATCTCATGGGTGGCTCAAATACAAAAGGTCATTTGCTGGGAAACTGATGGCTCCTTGCCAAAAAAATATTGGCTGCTTGTCGGGAATTTTGCACATTTTCCAGTCCGCCTGGACATAACATAGCCCTGGCCACGCATAACTCGAAACTGCCAGTAGGAGCAGATACTTTAGAGCAGGGGATTCAGGGTCACTGGGGCGCGACGCCCGGAATGTTGCGAACAAAAGCGACGGACTTAAGCCTCTTCTCGGTCTTCGTCGCGCGAATTCCACCCTGCTTAATGAAAGCCGTGGGTTAAAGGAATAAAGGATTACCCGTGGCCGTTAGTCATGCACACGTTTGGGTTATCCAAGATTTACTTTGGGTCTAGTTAGTTAGTTAGTTTATTAATTTTTCAGTATACGTACAAAGTAACAGACAAATATTACAACAAGCGAGTGAAGCAAACCAATAACAAACATAAACATGTTAATAGTACGTCACTGAAACCAAGCTAATAAACAATAATAACGACGTAATCTTCAAACCAAACACTCAGGGTTTTACAAAGTAATTATTTATAACATACACTACTTCACACACCAAGGAAGCCTCACTACGTTCAATTAAATGAAAGTATTGTTTTTGATTCCTTGGCATCAGATGGAAGTCAAAGGTCAACAGAGGTCAACAGAGGTCAGACACTGAACACCTTGTAACCTCATCATCTCTGCCGTCCTACAGTGAATTGATCCCATTCTTGGTATGTGTATTTCCCAAACTGGGTAGATGATTCTTATTGATTTTGATGGAGGTCAAAGGTCATTTGAGGTCAACAGTGGTCAAACACTGAAAACCTAATAACTACATCATCTCGGCCGTCCTACATTGGATTGATATCATACTTGGTATGTGTATTCTCCAAACTGAGTAGATTATCTCTGTTGATTTTGATGGAGGTCAAAGGTCACCAGGGGTCGAATACTGAAAACCTTGAAACCACATTATCTTAGCCGTCCTACAGTGAATTGATCTTCTACATGGTATGTGTATTCTCCAAACTGAGTAGATAATCCCTATCGATTTTGATTGAGGTCAAAGGTCATTTGAGGTCAACATTGAACAAAAACTAAAAACCTTGTAACCACATTTCTCAGCCTTCCTATCGTGGATTGATCTCATACTTGGCCTGTCTATTCTCCAAACTGAGTGAATGATCCCTATTGATTTTGATGGAAGTCAAGGGTCATATGAGGTCAACATAGGTCAAATACTGAAAACTTGTAACCCCATTATCTCTGTCGTCCTACAGTGAATTGATATCATGCTTGGTATGTCTATTCTCCAAACTGAGTAGATGATTTATATAGATTTTGATGGAGGTCAAAGGTCTTTGAGGTCAACAGGGGTCAAACACTGAAAACCTAGTAACCACATTATCTCAGCCGTCCTACAGAAGATTGATCTTATACTCGGTATGTGTATTCTCCAAACTGAGTAGATGATCCCTAATAAATTTGTATGGAGGTCAAAGGTCATTTGAGTTCAACAGGGATCAAACACTGAAAACCTTGTAACCACATTATCTCAGCCGACCTATAGTGGATTGATGTCATACTTGGTATACATGTGTATTGCCAATATTGAGTAAAAACAGCTTCCAATTTCAAAATGGATTTCTATATTCCATACGGATTTATCAATTTATTCAAATTAGCCAATATCCTACTTGGTAATAGCAGTAAATGGTGCTTATGGTACTAAGGTCCCAGTGCGTCAGCTAATCCTTAAGTCAACAACCACACATGTGTCAAAATTAGTAATATAGTAATGGGAAGAGAGTAGTCCATATCGAGTGGAATAATTCATTTTGAAATTATAAGCTGTTTAAATTATCTCTGTTGACTTAGGAGATCAAAGGTCTGAAAACCTTGTAACCACATTATCTCAGCCGTCCTTCATTGGATTGATGTCATACTTGGTATGTGTATTGCCAATATTGATTAAATTACCCC
Organism: Psolus chitonoides; assembly: GCA_027564615.1. Classification (NCBI taxonomy): domain Eukaryota; kingdom Metazoa; phylum Echinodermata; class Holothuroidea; order Dendrochirotida; family Psolidae; genus Psolus; species Psolus chitonoides. The sequence goes on from JAODUJ010204016.1 coordinate 2,345, forward strand.
CGTTGATTTAGGAGATCAAAGGTCATATGAGGTCAACAGGGGTCAAACACTGAAAACTTTTGAAGACATTAGTTCAGCCATATACGGTTGATTTAACTCATACTCAGTAGGCCTATGTGTTTTGTCAATATTGGGTGGATGATTCCTATTTATTCTGGAGGTCAAAGGTCATATGTGGTCAATAGGGATCAAACACTAAAAACCTTGTAACACACAACCAGGTGACTAATTATGATAACAATCCTAATATGTGACAACATTACTAAGACGTATTTTAATTAGAAAACATGTTGCCAAGGAATAAAAAAAAACTGTGGCTTTTCTGGTTCTAATCACAGGTACGACTGGGTAAAAGAACAACTGGAGAAACCTATCGAAGAAGGCAAAGAATTCATGTTCATCAAAGATGCTGCGATGGCTATCGACGGTCACTATGACAAACTACCGGAGGTACAGACATTATTCCAAAGATGTATTAAGGGGGCTCAGCCACCCTTGTTAAAAGTAGTGTGTGTACAATGGTAATGGGTCTATCCGTACTACATCCCACCTGTTCATTCGCAGAGCCCCTTGTTAGAAGGTTAGCCACACATCACTGATTCCAAATGAATGTGTTTCTACACGTCTGTTCCAGATTTCGTATGCTTTTGATTTCTTGCCGGGCGGGGGAGCGGAGAGGGGGGGGGGTCTATGCGGTCACATCTGAGTATATGTGTATCAGTGCTTGTGTGTCTTTGTGACAGAATGAATGCGAATACAGCAGTCAGTGCCTAGGATAAATGATGTAATATTTGGTACGTGATTTTGATTCCTTGCCAGAGGCAAAATTATTCTATGCAGACACGCATTTGTGTGTATGTGGGTGTGTGGGTTTCTGTGACGCCTCTTGTAACCAAGTGAATGATGAAAGGTTGGATCTTTCACATATTTAGGTGGTAGATTACCCATATAGAATAGATGGTCTGTTTGCTTTGATTGAGGTCAAAGACTATCTGAGGTCAACAGAGGTCAATTAGTGAAAACGTTGTAGCCACCGTAACTTGCTAGGGCAATCTTCAATTGATCTCATACTTGGAATGTGTGTTCATCATAGTCAGTAGCCTACATGGTCCGTACTGTTTCTGGTGTAGGTCAAAGTTCATCTGAGGGCAACAGAGATCAACCACTGAAAACCTTGTAACCACAATAACTGATATGGCAAGCTAAAATTGATATCATACTTGGTGAGTGTGTTCATCATAGTCGGTAGGCTACATGGTCCCTGCTGTTTTTTATATAGGCCAAAGTCACCTGAGGTCAACACAGAATAAACACTGAACACCTTGTAGCCATCATAATTTGATATGGTAGACTAAATTTGAGCTACAGTTGTAACTCTACCCCATAACATTACATTCATTATATCCATTATTTAGGCAAGGATTCACAATGCAGAGTTGCATTCATGTTAGCTCATACCAGCATACTGGTGTGAGCTATTGTGATGGTGCTCGTCTATATATATTTACTGACATTATATATGTCATTAGATGTATCTATCTCTCCACGATTGTTCAAAACGGCCCTATGTGCACAATCTGCGATGGATGTTCATAAAACAACGATCTTCATGTAATGTGCCATCCGATGTGCTCATGGATTTTAGGTCAAAAGTCATAGACATTAGGGGTCATCATATATACCTCTTCACAGATTGTATCATAGAGTGTTGGGATTTGATCATAATGATTCTTCGGGGTGCTCGAGGATTTTCACTCAAAGGTCATCTGAAGTCAATAGGGGTCAAACACTGAACACCTTATAAAGCTGCTTGGATTGAGCTCATATTTGGTACGCAGGTTCGTCATAAGGCATGACTCGTGTTTATTTTGCTATTGGTCAAAGATCATCAGAGGTCAACAGGGGTCACACACTGAAAACCTTATGAAACAGTTCAACTTGATGATTCTAACTCGTACTGACCTCATACTTGGTATGCAACTTTCGCACAATGTGTATGTGATTCATGTTGTTTTTGCTATTAGTCAAAGGTCATCTGCGGTCGATAGGGCCAAAAACTGAAAAGCTTATAAAACAGTCCTATACCTTGATGATACTAAAGTGAATTGAGTTCATATTTGGTATAAAGGTTTCTCATAATCCTTAAATGATCCCTATTGTTTTTGTTGTTGGTTGAAGACGGTCATCTGAGGTCAGCAGGGGTCAACCCCTAAAACCTACATGTAAACAGTATAATGTGATGATGCTATATTGGGTTGGGTAATTATGCCAATGTTCCTCATAACATTTATGCAATGCCTTGTTTTTCCTGGAGGTCGAAGGTCATCTTAGGTCAACATAGTTCACACACTGACAACCTTGTAAATTAACCTGATAGTGCAAACCTAATAGTAAGCGAATGTTCCATGTTTTCTTTGTCTCCAGATCAAATAGCCTACATCCGAGGCCAATATGGGTTGAACACTGAAAACCTTGTGAACGGCCTAACGTGATGTGCAAACTTGGAATGAGCTCATACTTAAAAGGTCAAAGGTCATCTAAGATCAGCAGGACTCAAGACCTGAAAATCTTGTTTCTATAGGCTTACTGGGTAATATTGAGCTCATACAGTACTTTGGTTTGTACATTGGTGTTAAAAAAGTTTACATGTTGTGCATATGGTATTAGGGTCATTCCGTGTCAAACATCCCAAACAATATGGAAATTTAAAACCTACCGTCTTCAAAGTTGCTCAAATTTGATTTATAGGGTAATTTGGGCTGAAAAAGCCGACATTTCCAAATGTTAGGATTTCGCGCTATGGCACGCCCTTCATCGGTGATTTCAGCCAAAATGGGCGTGACGATATGAACCTCAGTGAAAATTATTCCCACACATGTTTTCTACATGATATTTCAAAAATAGAGATATCTTATTTTTTGTTTAGTTCCCAGCTCTCCTCGGAGTGCAAAAATGTGATATTCCTTGACATGTGGTGCAATCATCGTGCAGTATTGCACAATATTGTGAATCACTATGAACATATTGCAAAATACTGTACAATGATTACCTAAAGATTATACTTGGATAGTGGTACCTTCTGAGTATTAAAGAATTTTGGGTCGAAGGTCATCTTGGACTGATTTTATGTAAATGCTTCTCCTCCTACATATTGTTTGGTACAGTGTTGAAGGTTTGCTACAATTAAACTTGGATAGTGCTTCATTCAAGGTGTTCAGGAATTTGGGAACACAGGCCATCTTGAGGTTATTAAGGGTCATTTTAGGTAAACACCTAGAATGCTTCTTCTCCTACATATTCTATGATACAGTGTTGAAGTCTTGTCATAATTATACTTGGGTAGTGCTTCTTTCAGGGTGTTTTTTCTGGAGTTCAGGAATTTGGGGGTAAAAGGGGTCATCTTGGGGTCATTCAGGGTCATTTTATGAAAAAATCTAAAAAGCTTCTTCTCCTTACGTGGTACAGTTTCGATAGTTATGTGTATAGTGCCTCCTTCTGGATGTTCAGGATTTGGGGGTCAAATGTCCTGTTGAGGTCATTCTATGAAAACACTAAAAATGATTATTCTCCTGGAGATTTTATGGTACTGTGTTGAGGGCTTGTCATAATTATACTTAGTTAGTACTTCCTCTGTGGTGTTCATGAATGTGTAGTCAAAGATGGTGATTTCGGGTCAATTTATGAAAACAATCAAAATGCTTCTCTTAGACATTCTATTGTATTCTGGTTTAACTACTTGACATGCCTATATTTTTAGCAACTGTAACTCCATGAACAGTGGCATAAACTTTATGCCACTGTTCATGGAGTTACAGTTGCTAAAAATATAGGCATGTCAAGTCAAATTCATCTGAAGGCCACTGTTTAAAATTGCTCTGGTGCAAATACCCTATCCGGTATGAGCTGCTGCACCATTGGTGATCTAGTCTGTAATGAGCAGGCGTGGTTGTCTAGCCCATACACTGCATCAGTATGCCCAGCTATATACATTAATACTGGCTTCTGGTAAGGTTATCCAGAGATGGAATGACGTTCCATCCTCAGATTGTGCTATATTCTCGTTCGTTTCCCTGGCTCTAGAAGTAGGTAGCTTCTCCAAGAAACAAACCTTTAACCAACATCATTCGTTCTTTTACAGATAGAGGCCAAGCATACATTTATCATCCGGCATCCTAATCGCGTAGCTCTCTCCTCCAGACGTCAGATAATGCACGTGTACGAGTACAAGGGTGAACCTGATGATTTCGACATCAGCTCCGGGCATCCGTTTATGTCCTGGGAGAAGCTATCGCCCGATCCTTGCTTCAAACTCTGGAATTACATCCGGGAGAACATCGATCCGAATCCGATAGTGATCGATGCCGACGATCTTCAAAATCACCCCGAACAGATGATACGGAAGTATTGTGAGGCAGTTGGGATTCCCTTTAAAAAGAAATATGTGAAGTGGGAGAAAAGCGACGAGTCGTTGAAATACTTTCACGGCTCTCTGGAACAGATGGTTTGGGGCAAACAGGAGGGCATTTACGACGCTGCTTTCAAATCGGGTGAATTCCTACCAATACCATGCGAGATTCCGAAATCTCTCCCAGAGAAGTGTGTCGGCTTCATGAAGGAGTTTGAAGAGGGGTACAATGTGATGTATGAGACGAGGATAAAACCGGAATAAGATGGATCTTGGAAGTTACTTCTATTTAAACCTTATATAAACAGTACTTTGAAACCTACATTTACTTGCAAATCTTACGAATATCATCCGGAGACCACAGTGTTACCCGTAGCCAAACAAAATGTTAACTCGTTGTTGCTGCTATCACCAGGAAAAACCACTACACCTGAATCACTGCCACCTCTCGCCACCCATGTGCGTAGGCTAGTCTGAGCCTAGGGGGGAGGGGGAGATTTTCAGGACAATGGGAACTCCATTTCGGTAAGCGAGCGCACGCGTAAGGTGAACGATGGGGTAATTCGATGTTTTATTTCGGAAGTATTGTGAGGCAGTTGGGATTCCCTAGAAATATGTGAAGTGGGAGAAAAGCGATGAGTCGTTGAAATACTTCCACGGCGCTCTCGAACAGATGGTGTGGGGCAAACGGGAGGGCATTTACGACGCTGCTTCCAAATCGGGTGAATTCCTGCCAATACCATGCGAGTTTCCGAAATCTGTCCCAGAGAAGTGTGTCGGTTAATCGGTTTCATGAAGGAGTTTGAGGAGGGGGACAAGGCGAGGAGAAAATCGGAATAAGATGGATCTTGGAGGTGACTTTTATTTATACGTTGTATAAACAGTACTTCAAAACCTACACTTATTTGTAATTCTTACGAATGTCATCCGGCGACTACCGTGATACTCGTAGCCCAGTGGTTCTTAACGTGTTTCGTCCTAGTTCCCCCTTCCCAATCAGCCATCCAAGGCATTTCCCCCAACGACTCAAATAACCAAGGTAATATTCTGCAAACATACGCTATGGGTGTTGGTGGAAGGAAATGACACTACCTCACTACTCATCCGACTCATTCCGCCAACATACGCTATGAGCGCTGGTGAAAGAAAGTGACACTATCTACTACTCATCCGACTCATCATATAGTTGTACAGCGCCCTCTACTGGGTTATGAAACGTTAGCAGGTAGTAATCCGCGGCAAGTGGGGGCTTACATATCGTTAAGGAGAGACAACAAGTTCCCCCTTAATAACTCCCCAGGGGGAATCACCCCCTCTCGTTAAGTACAACTGTTGTAGGATTTTTAGGAAATTGGAACTCCATTTTGATGAGCGAGCGCACGCGTGAGGCGGACAATGGGGGTCTTGAAATGGTAATCCGATAATCCGGTAAATCGATGTTTTATTGGTGCCAGGTACAGATGTATGTGACTGAGATAGTTCAGTATACTATTATGAGGGTCCAATGAGTCTTTTACACGCTCACGGAACAGCAATGAAGCCATGTGATCGTGGATGAACACCAATTCCATTTTGTAGTCACTGATCTTCATGTCATAATGTATTCCTCCAACTTGATCAGCTCCTGTTCACTCCTTGCTAACTACCAATGCCAGGTGGGGTTCGTGATTAATCTGCATCCAGCATTTCAAGTCAGTGTATGCTCTTTCAATCAATCGAGATTCGTTCCAGATATATGCTGAGGAGGTTGCGGACGAAAAGGAAATTTCCATGAGACTAAAAGCCTATGCGATCATTTGGTAACACAGTGTTTGTTATCATGAGAAAATTGTTTTATTCCTCGATTTATATATAGGTTGAACTTCCTCATGATAACTCATACTAGTTCAGTATTAATCTAAAATCAGTCAATGAAGATGTGATGGTATTTTTGTATGAGTGGGTCACAAATTATATTCCGAAAAAACTCTGTCAGCTGGTTTAAGGGAATTTATTGAACACTGCTGGAAATAGTTGGGTAGGTAAAGGGTTAAGTTAAAATATATTATTGTATAAACAGCCGGAAATTTATGTACAATTTTTGTATCTGAAATTAATACTAAAAAGATCAAATATTTGCAAAGAAAAGAATCTTCAATGATATATTGTTGAAATTTTCAGAAACGTCTCAGTCTCAGTCGTTTTCTTTTGCCATTATTCAAAGTCGCGGAAAAATCTCCGGAGTTCCTAGGGGGTGCCACTGTTATGGTTGTAATAAAACGTTTGACATATGTCGCAGTGAACTTTGCTGCTGAAGCCCTGAATAGTTTATATTGATCGTATAGACAGTCATTACAGGCAGGTTATATGAGTGTCTGGGTGTGCTAGTGCAAACAAACATTTTGAATCACCTGATCTCGGACCCGGCGAAGCATACTGGATTCTAGTCCCAATAATAGATAGACTATATTGTATTAGTCCGTCATAATATATTGAATGGTCGAAGTTCAATATCGTTCACTGTTTTTATATTTGAGTTGCAATGCCTCTTATCAGTTCGCCTCCAACGAATGAATAGAATATTGTCCGGAGTCATCAGCTAACGTAAGCAGACATTTGCAGCATAATCGGTGTAGACCGTATCAAGGAATTATCGCCCGAAAAGAACAGTTCCTAGAGATCACAGTTTTTATTATGGCCTCAATCAAGGCTTCCTCGTCCTCCTGGAGTCATGGTGGCAGTGCCCGATTTAGGTGGGACCCACCGGGGCCCAGGCCCCGGGCCCCCTCCTCCCCACATTTAGAGGCCGCCCACATGTGGGTGTCCAAATAAATGGAGGCATAAGATGCCTTTCCGTCCGTCCGTCGACGGTCAACATGTAAAATACGGACCTTTGTTCGGAACTCCACACTGAACAAAAGTTGTCTTTCCATAAATACATGAGGCCTATAAGGATGCATGGTCTTTACTCTACGGCATTTGCGTAACTTGTCTCACACGTGACACCACAAACCCTTACTCCAGTCCTGCAAAACGTACTAAATGTTGCACCAGATTGCATCTGAGGGTACTTAATTATTCAACAAATTCACAAAGGGCAGGGGAACAACCCTCCCCTTAGACCCCTCCCCCAGGACGACGACCACTGCAGACCACGCCTTCTACATGAGGGCCCCCACATTACTCTGGCTCCGGGGCCCCACAATGTAAATCCGGCCTGATGGAAGAGTGGAAGTGGTTTGCCTGAGGAAGTGGTGTTTGGTACTAGTGTGAATGCTTTCAATAATGGGATTGATGCCCATTTTTCTGCCTGTGGATGGTGTATAAGCCAGGGGGTTTCAACCTGGGATATGCGTACCCCTGCATGGGGGTACGGAACATCCTTAACATACATTACTTTGTTTGGAAAGGTAGGAATGGACTGCACGTGGTCAGAAGAATCAATAGATGACAACCGTTTCACTGCTAGACGATGTGTTACCTACATAGAGTGGCGAATGGGCAGCAAAATATACCATTGCTCTTTGCGCGTATTGTTGTTCATCTTTCCAACGATCGGACACAAGAACAACCACTCACAGTTTCGTTTCATTGTATTTACGCTGTAGTGTCACTTATGGAGAATATTTCGTTTATATTATCGGATCGGATACGGATCGGATACGATAGCCTACAAAAGCTCGCTTCTGTTTTTCTTGTCATTTAGTATACTGACTGCGCCATGTGTATTATAACCCAAAGATCGTACTCCCACTTTCTCTATATTATATATATATATATACCGAACGATGTCTGAGCGATGGTATTGTTGGTAGGTACTCATGCAGGCATATGCCATACTTTACGCTCACCTGCCATTCAC
>JAODUJ010204127.1:0-16080 GCA_027564615.1 Psolus chitonoides
GCCAATAACATGCAAATGTCCCTACATACAAGGTTCGGTAGGTTGGCTCGTAAAAAACGGTCGAGTTTTGTGGTTCTTTTTTGGTTCGTCACCAAGGTCGATGAATTTAAGGCAAAGCTGAACAACTTGGAACAATACTCCAGACGTAATTTCTTACGTATTTCGGGTTTGCCACAAAGTCCCAACGAGCAGACTGATTCCACCGTGCGACGTCTTGCTGAAGAGAAACTCCCAAGTAACAGAGAGCGATATCGACCGCAGTCATCGAATAAGAAAACCAGACAGGAATGGGCGGGCAATCATCGTCAAATTTACCAACTACGCTACCCGCTCAATTGTCATCAAATCGGAGACGGAGACTCAAAAAAGATCCGACATATTCGAACATAGCATCACTGAAACAGGCCAACAGTCAACCTAAAATATTCACGGCGTGGTCAATTGACAGCACAATTTATGGCTTAAATAAATCTACTGATGGAACTGAAGTGAAACGGCGTATAACCGGAGTTCATGACCTCATATACAATTTAAACGTTTCCGTGTATCATCGCCTCATGCACAGTTATGTATAGGTTATGTTTTTACTGACATTATTATCATGGACTTTATATCGGAGCATCTTCGCTGTAGCTCGTTATCCGCAAGGTACTTTTTTATTCTTTCGCATGATCGATTAGGCTATGCAAATTAAGAATGAAGATGTTTGTAATATTCTCAATAAACCTATCTGCATAAAAACTGAATTCCAACGTATTAATAATAAATTCAGAGACACTATCCCCTAAAAAAGTAACTTGTATTGCATATATCATAAAATCGATACCTTTAACAATCTACTGCCCCATACTGGTTGGTATATCAATTTTTCATCATAACAGTCGCAGCTTGAACAAAAACTTTGAAGATATTAACACTTATATTTCATTGCTAAAACACAATTTATCTGTAATAGGTTTAACAGGAACTTGAATTACTGGCAGTATTTCCCCACTTATTCATATTGATAATTATACTCTCATTGAAAGCATCGCTCTAACCGAAGTGGTTGTGGTGTGTGCTCATTCGTGAATAATGATTTCAGTTTCAAATGCAGAAATGACATATCAATTTTCAACGAATCTTTTGAATCTGTATATATAGAGGTAAGTTTACCCCATGCAAATAATAAGAGTATCATAGGTGTAGTTTACAGACCCCAAAAGGGATCACTGGATAATTTTGATACTCACATGAACAGCATATATTAATGCTCATATCAAACAGCAGTTATAATTCTTATATAATGGACGACTACAATATTGATCTCACTGATGAAACTAAACTCATTGAATTTCCAAACTTAATCTATGCAAATAGATTTCCCCTCGATTACTAAACCAACCCGTTTAAGCTGCACATATCCGAAACTTTAATTGATAACATTATTACCAATGTCGACTACAAATTAACGTCAGGTATTTAAGTAAGTGATAATTTCCTATATTCTTACAAATTAACATAGGAGAACTAAATCAGAGATATCCTATTCATGTACGAAACTACAGTACAGGTAACATAGACAATTGTATTTAAAAAATTAAGACAATTCTTGGAGCAACGTATTAATGCAAACTGATATGCTAACAATGCATATAATGCTTTTTATAGTTCTTTTAATACCATTTATAATCAGTGTTTCCCGAAACAGCGTGTTAGTAAAACAAGAACATGCAAAAAGAGACACCCGTTGATTACAAAGGCAAACTTATAGTTTCTATCAAAAACTTGTTAAGCACCACATTAAAAAAATATCTAATGGAAATAGAACTTCTTATACCACATATCGTAACCAGCTAAACCACGTCATTAAATTCTCGAAAAGATCATATTTTAATAACAAATGTTATCAATCAAAGAATACTAGAAACTATTATTGAAATTTTGCGTAATAAGAGTAAACAATCATCATATTCTGCTTCTTTTAGGAATGGCGATAAATAAATTAGTAATAACGGAGAGATCGCTAATAAGTTTAATAACTACTTCACAAATATAGGACCATAACTGGCAAGTAGGCCTAATCTTAAACACAGGGGAACACAACGTGACTTTATGCATGATACAAACAATCGTTCTCCTTTTTTACCTATCCTGTTTGCGAGAAGGAACTTTTACAAATTGCAACTTCTCGTTTCAAACCTAACAAGGCGGCAGGATATGATGACTTTAAGCCAGGTATAATAAAACAAGTATATATGTTATTGTAAAACCACTGACTCCTATTTGTAACATATTTTTCAATAGCCTACTGGAGTTTTTCCAGATGCAATAAAGATTGCCAAAGTTATTCTAATTAGAAAAAGGCGACTCTGATAACTTCGAACACAATCGACCTATCTCTTTATTATCATGATTTTAAAAGATTATTGAAACTAGATTAATGTTCAATCGTATATTCAATTTTCCAAACAAATACAATATCCTTTGTAATGAACAATATGGCTTCCGACCTGAACATCAACGGAGCTTGCACTGACAGATGTTATTGATAAATTGTACAACAGCCTTGATAATAATAAAACCTGCATTGGCCTGTTTCTTGACCATTCTAAAGCGTTTGACACCATTGATCATGCCATCCTACTTCGTAAATTACAGCATTGTGGCATCAAAGAAACGACGCTGAACTGGATAGACAGTTATATTTCCAATCGCTATCAATGCACCTCTCACGATAACACCCATTCTCATCTTGCTGAATTCAATGTGGTGTCCACAAGGTTCAATTATAGGATCTCTAATAATTATTTTATGTCAATGCCATCTGCTACATATCTGAAATTGCAAACATTATTTTATTTGCTGTTGATACAAATATTTTCTTTGATTCAGATCACAATGTAAATTCATTTCATACAATTTCTTCGGAACTGAATACATTTAATGATCGGTTTGGCCAATAAGCTATCGCTCGACATATACAAAACTAATAACATAGCATTTAATACTTCCGGACGTTCAATTGGAATAATAAATATTAGGATGGGTGGCAAAGTTCTCAAGCAAGTTTATACTAATGAGTTCTTAAGTGTACATTTTGACCATAAACTGTCCTGGTGTGATCACATTTCAGTAGTCTGCAAAAAAAGTTGTTAAAATGTAGGAATTTTATCAAGATTGAAACACTTCTTGCCACAACATATCAGACCCGTTATCAAACTTTAGGGGAGCCGCATATTTCTCATTGTTCCAATATGGTCTGGCTCGCTTGATACTAATCTCAATTCATTTAATAAACTACAAGAGAAAGCCATCCGTTAAATATCTTATTCTGCACCACGTGATTACACCAGCATATTTTTAAGAATCTTAAGTTGAGAATCAATGACATATGTGTAAATATTGCCACCTTGTCCTATAAGGTGTGGAATAGACTCCTGCTTGATACTTTTCAGAATTATTTATTCTGTAATAGAGATGAATATTATCACAATACAAGATACGCCAATAATGCCCATTCTTATAAAAATAATACTTCGATAGGAATGTTAAGCTTGAGAAAATATTTCATTAAAGAAATCATTACAAGTTATTTACTTAAAAGAAATTATTATCGATCTATATTTTTGGCTTAGCCTATATAAATAATATGTAAACGTTTTCTTTTCTTTTTCAGGGAGTCTCCTACCTTGTTACACCAATTTAGGTTTTCTACGAGACTTCCTTTCACATTCAATATGCACGTGGAAAAACTAAATAAATATATCGAATATTCCAAAAGTAGGCTACGGTATTTTCAAAATAATACTTCCAAAATACTGTGTAGAACAGAGATTAGGGAACAATTTCGATTGTGTCGGCACAAAAATAGTTTTCGCGTTAATATCTTTCGCGGTGGTAAAAAACGTTGCTGGCTACAAAAACCGTGTATTCTAGTTTACGTTCTGAGAAATACATAGTACCTATCGCACGATTTCTCTAATAAAATTTCTCGAAAAAAATCTTTGAGGGACGAAAATATTCATGCACGTATTAAATGGGCCCATTTCGTGTTATACTTTCTCAGTGCAAATAGTTAGGCTATGCCATACTCGCCAACATATTTTCTTTAGTGGCACCCAAAAATGTTGAAACGCTTTGGGCGCAGTATCACACTTTTGGGCATGTCACTTTTGGAAGCGTGGTGGCGAAATAGTTAGAGCTTGAATCTAGTGATCCAGGGATTGAGGGTTCGAACCTGGTGGGACTTCCACGTGTAGTGTCCTTGAGCAAGGCACTTCATCCTGGTTGCTTCTCTCCACCCAGGAGGAAACGGGTACATGTGCGGTAATCAGTAAATATAGTGATGCGCTTTATTGTAACTGCTCCTATATGGGATGCCCTCTCACCTGAGATCCGCCATGGTGGGGCTCAGGTGATGGGCGACTCTTTTTGGCCCTCCCAATTTTCCAGATACACATAATGTGGCGCGCCGAATCAATTAAAAACCCCTGAGTATACTTTCATTAACACGCATTTAGATACACATAATGTGGCGCGCCGAATCAATTAAAAACCCCTGAGTATACTCTCCTTAACACGCATTTTCAAGATCACCATATCATATTGAGTAAGCTTGATAAAATAAATACCCTGTACGTCCGATTGTATTGAAGTTAGCATACACACCACAATTAGGGGAAATTACTCCGCCAAAATGTTCTCCCTCGTCAAAGTCCCTAAACACTTTGGTAGGTGATTTTCAGAACATGATATCCACTTATTCCTTTTTGATGAGCTGATGTTGTGGTGTATAAAAGAAAGTATCTACTATGCTGTGAAAATTATGAGAATTAGGGGTAATTTGAGCAATTTTACAGCAGTGGTTCGCTGCCGAAATGTAACTTAATAGTCAACTGAATCAACTGTTAGGGTATATGATGCCAACTCCAACTTCAAAGTTTTTTCCTCTCCTAGCTCAAAATATCAATAGTTATGGTATGACAATTTGTAGTTGCTATGAAGGCCCAACGTGTCAGCTTTCATATGAGGGGTGACCCATGAAAAAACTTGAACATTTACGGGGCCCTAGCGGCCACTCCAACACTTAGTGGCCACTCCAAAACTCGTTTCAGTGTGTAAGTCAATGGAATATTTAATTGTGATGTAGACCGACAGAGGTCAATTGGTATATCGATTCACCGGTCATGGAATGATGTGCCGCTGAGATATGGTGCCAAGAGCGCCACTCATTACGCGCTAGACCACCTGCACTGGTTACCGATCAACGTGGCACTGAGATGTGGTGCCCACGGCGCCGTTCATAACGGGCTGGATCACCTTTGCCGGTAACTGACTGGTGTGCTACTGAGGTGTGGTGCCCAAGGCGCCGCGCATATAACGCACTGGACAACCTGCACCGGTTACTGATCAGTGTGCCACCGAGATGTGGTGCCCACGGCGCCGTTTATAACGGGCTGGATCACCTTTGCCGGTAACTGACTGGTGTGCCACTGAGGTGTGGTGCCCAAGGCACCGCGCATATAACGCACTGTACAACCTGCGCCGGGGACTGATCGGTGTGCCACTGATATGTGGTGACGAAGGAGCCGCCCATGATGCACTGGACCACATGTGCCGGTGATTGATCGGTGTGCCAAAGGCGCCGCTCATAACTCGCTGGACCACCTGCACCGGTGACTGATCGGTGTGCCACTAAGAAGTGGTGACGAAGGAGCCGCTCATAACGCACTGGACCACATGTGCCGGTGACTGATCGGTGTGTCGTTGGAATGTGTGCCAAATGCGCCACTCATAACGCGCTGAACCACATGCGCCAGTGAAATTTGGCCTAGTGCTATGGACACTAGGGCACCCAAAGTTGTGGGGGAGGGGGCGTGTCGCCAGCACCGTAATTTCCCCTGAGAGAGGTTTCGTCGGTGCATTCGTTGTTTTGTCAGTTTGTACGCATGCCGGTATATCCCCCTCTGCTCCTAGTCCCCACCACTGGAACAGTTGGTGGAGACGTCCCACTGTCCCCACCGGAATCTTCCCGCATGCCTTTGTCTACAAAATTCTATATCGTTATTCCTTTTTCTCTTCTGGTGTTTCTCTTGCGACGTCATCTATATCGTGTGTCCGCTCTTCTGCAAATTCCGCTTTCGAGTGACCAATCCCATAGCCGAAGTAAATTATCAAACCTAGAATAAATGAAACAAATTGTGTTAGACGGGCATTCTGCCCAAAATAAATTATTCTACTGATTATGTTATTATATGGCAAAATTGTGTTGACTGGGTATAAACGAAATCTTTCCAAGTAGTTCGAATAGATAGGGGCAGATGGAGTCGGAGCGGCGAGCACAGGGGACATGTCCCTTCAACCTTTTGAGCGTGGCGAAATATCTCCCCCCCCCCCATCGTTTGAAGAACAACACATCGTGAGGCTCTTGGGGAAGTCCGGTCTCGCAGGTCCCCCTGCGGCCACGTTCAGTACCTGGTCAATATCCAGCTATGATTAATTCCCCCATTGATTAACGCATTGATTCTCTTCGTCGGAGTAGACAGGTAGGTTATTTTATTCGGTTGCGTGTGTCATTGTGTGTGTGTTTTTGTGTCTTTTTGTTACCATAAATACTCAAAAACTACTGGGTGGAATTGAACCAAATTTGGTACACGTGCTAGGTATTTGACATAGATGTTTCTAAGACAATTTGATAAGTGTTGGGTCAAAGGTCACGGAGTTCAAAAGAGGTCAAAGGTGAGGTCAAAAGGTCATAGAATCAGGGAAGGGTATACAAATGCGACATCTCAGAAACAGCTTCATGAATTTGGCAGAGGTAACGAATAAGGGAAGATAAGGTCACAGAGGGGTACGAAAATCAGTTCTCCCATGATATCTCAGGAACAGCTTTGTAAATTTGAACTAAATTCAGCAGAGGTAATGGATACCCACCAGGTATGATTCAAACTGTTCAGAGTGGTAAGGGTAAATACTACCATCCTGGGTGGGGCGGATGTGAGATGCGTTGAGCGGTGTAAGCTTAACAACACAAATCATAAATATCTCAACAAAATATCATGAGATGTGGTCGGGATGTTAAGTATCAGACAAGGATTATGTTCTAGCAGTATATCAGAGGTAGGGTCAAAAGTTATATACAGTGCTGAACCAGCAAGTCCGGTATGCCGTCTCTTCCAGCTGTGCTTCTCATGTGAAACCTTCCCAGAACAATGGAAGTTAGTATATGTCACTCCGATACACAAGAGGGATTCAAGATCAGACCTATCAAAGTATTGTCCCATTTCTCTATTCAGCATTGTCAGCAAGATCATGGAGGCGGCAGTCAATATACAACGGCTACCTTAATGTCTCAAGAATAACCTAATATTCAGCAAACAGTTTGGTTTTTGACCAGGTCGTAGCACTGCAGACCTCCTCACCATCATGTTTCAGAACTGGAACCACTATATGGACGTAAGCCATGAAGTATGTGTAGTGGCTTTGGATATCAAAGGTATATTTGATAAAGTGTGGCACAATGCTCTCCTAGAATCAGTTGTAACGGAGTTTCTGGTAAGCTACATACATAGCTGCAGAGCTACCTATCTCCTGGATTTATTCAAGTAGTCCTGTCTCTTGAATAATCAAGGGCATTCTCAATCAATGCTTCCATACCACAATCTTCAATACTTGGCCCTCTGCTCTTCTATATTTTTCATCAATAATTTGATCGACACTTGTGAGAATTAACTGTATTTATATGCTGTTGATTCAACACTTTGCACCCATCAGGTCTCCCAGTCAGAGTGATGAGGTGGCAGCCAGTTTGAATGGGGATCTGAATAGGATGAAAACATGTGCAGATCAATGGAAGGTCACATTTGAACCTACAAAGTGCAAGTCAATGACTATATCAAGGAAGAAAACCCCATCTACAATAAACTCAACCTTTGACTCCATCCGGCTGCCAATAGAAGATGAGCTTGAAATCTTGGGTCTAACATTTGATATGAAATGGTTGCGGACAGAGCACATTTCTAATATCTCTACTTGGGCTGGACAAAAGTTATTTGCACTCAAAAAAGTTGCTAACAACTGCATTATGTTTATGAATACAGAGCCACTCACTGTTTACAAGGTACAAATCCGCAGCATATTAGAATGTGCTCCTCTGTGCTGGATGAATGCCACTCCAACCACTCTTATTCAACTTGATAACATCCAGAAAATAGCACTCAAAATTATTAGTGGCGATGAAGTCACTGCTTGCTCAATGTTGTCCATCCCTACGGTCTCTACCCTGATCACAGACGACAGGTTGTTGCAGTCACCACATTATACAAGATGCACATAGCTGCTTGTCCCAAAGATCTCCAGACCAGGATTCCCCTTGTATGAAAGATGTTGCGTTACTCGTTCTAGCATGATTATGCCAAATCATGCTCTCACCATTCCAGATGTCAGAACTCACACCATGGACTTCCAGAGAGTCTGGTTGGAGATATCACTTTGACTGGTCTCCAGCCTTTCGAATGTCGGGCACATGGAATGTCATACATCATCCTTTAGTATTATACTTTGCGAGCTGCAGTGACCCGTTTATTGATCCACCAGAGGTTTACATGTGAAATATCTGGTGTGGTTATTGCTCACATCTGCTGTTATATACAAAAAAATGTTTTCACTATGATATCTCAATAATTGCTTGATGAACTTCAAATTCAGCAAATATAATGAGTATCCACCAGGGATGTTTAGGAGTGGTCAGGTCAAAGGTTATCATCATGGGAGGGGCAGATGGAGGATGCATTAGCATGAACTGAACAGCGTAAGTCATAAATTTATTTGGAAGAATTGTGTAAATAAGGATTGATTTCGAGTAGTATGGGGGAGGGGGGGGGGCTCAGGTCAAATTCCTCCACATAATGTGATCACATTTGGTAGAAAAAGTATTAGATAAGGATTAACATATAGTAGTATGGGAGAGGTAGGGTCAGACTCAGAGGTGACGAAGTTAGGGAGGGAGTTGTGTGAAAAGATGTTTTCATGAACTCCAAAACCGCCAAATGAATTACAACCACATTTGTTTGAATTGATGTATTACCTACCAGGAAAAAAACATGTTTAGAATGATCAGGCCACTGGGTATCATACGGAGGGGGGCTGGCATGGTTCGAATTTCTCAATGGATTTTGGCAATATTAGGTGTAAGCAATTATTATTAGCTGAGAAATAATTTACAAGGAAAGCTTAAGGTCAAATGTTAGTTTTGATGAGGAGGATGTACACAGTAGTAAAGATTGGTAGGGAAACGGGAGGGTGGAGGAGGTGAAAAAGAATAGGGGAAGAGTGAGGAAATATATCATGTCAGGGAAATCATCAACACTTTTTTTGTCAAGGGTTTTTTCCTGAGGGCGAACATATTAGCGGAGTACTTTCACCATACTTTTGGTGTGTACCATCTGATCGCCCACGACGTCTTCTTTCAACTTACCACAGAATAACCAGACCATGAATCGGATCCACGTTTTGTAGGTCAGATGAGCCATCAGGTACAAGTCGAACGTCATTGACAGGAGAGGTAGATACGGCGTGAATGGAACTCGGAACGGTATAACAGTTTGATCCTGGGGTTGTCTGGCAATTATATGAGCCGTTACAAGTAATGCCACAAGACAGCAAACTATTACAAAGACGGGAATCAAAATATGGAACAAGGAGGTACCTATACCGTTAGTAACGACCTCCGAAAATAGACAACTAGCAATTCCGTATATGAAAGTACATATCTGCACGGTCGAGTAAGAATCGCTCGTGGGTATTTTCGGGCCAATGAGTGCATCCTTTTCGCTTATTTGATGTTCCTCGGAGTCACTCATTTCCGTGTCAGTGGGAGAGATTCTCTTCACCGCTGAAGATGTTTCACGGGGTATTTTATCCTCTCCCGGTCTCGGCATTCTATCGAGCTCATTTGGTTCTCGATGCCTGTCAGGATCACTCGGTTTGTAACGCAAGAGGACGACAGACGCAGCCACAAGCATGTACGCTACCAGGGTTCCAATAGACATCATCTCTACAAGCTGTTGCATGCTCATAAGCAACGAGAGCACTCCGGTCATACCCCCCGCGATCAGACAACCGAAGATGGGTACTTTCGTTTTGGGGGTGACTATTGACAGAAACTGGAAGACAAGACCATCCCTGGACATAGCGAACGCGAGCCGTGGTACCGGGAATATCGAACCAAGCATGGATGCCGACAGGGCTAAAATAGATCCTACTGCAATGATATAGGTGATAAAAATGGCGCCTCTCGCCTCGAATGCTTCCGCGAGCGGTGCCGTGGAGGAGAGAGCGTAGTAAGGAACTACCAGTGTCAGAATGAGAGATGTGCACGCGTAGGTCACAAAGCATATCGCCAGGGTCGAAATGATAGCAAGTGGAATGTCGCGAGCTGGGTTCCGCGCCTCTTCACTGGAAACGGCAATTACATCGAAACCTATGAACGCGTAGAAACAGGCAGCTGCACCTTCAATTATCTGTAAAAGAAAGGAGAAATGAATATGAGACATAAGGAGGACTTTACATGATAGAATACTACTTTTATTGAAATGATATCACTTTTACTGTCGAACAATAACTAATAATGACCACGCGACTGCCATAGCATAATAGCTATTGCTTGGTTTGTCGATATTCCAGTTAGCATATTGTCATTGATCACAGGATTTGAGGCAGGCTGTCTGCAGTGTACCACGCTTGATACATCATTCCTGGCTATAAGGGGCAAGGAAATGACCATGCGATAGTTTTCGAATTGCCTGAATCATCCTATAAGCCAGGTCTAGTGACCATCCATTGCTAAGACAATCGTATAGACTCTATAGAGCTACCCACAACTAATGACATTAGTAGCTAGGGGGAACTGACTCTTGCTGAGAACACCAAATGTTTTTAGGGTAAAACTGGCAGACGGTTGTGATGATAGGATCTTTTGGCCCTCCGTTGATGATACAAAATGGGTGAGATTCGCCTTCAAAAATCAGGATTATCTCGTAGTACAATACAATACGATACAATATATCATTTATATATCGCTCTACAAAGTTCACAGCACTGTACGAAACCAAAAATATACAAAATACAATCAGCTGACAGAGACTCCGAACATATATCAAAACAAATGTCTTCAGTTTCCTTTCGAAAGCGTGTAGTGTGCCTGTTATCATGACGTGACTAGGAAGGCTATTCCAAAGTCGGAGTGATGCGTTATAGAAAACGCAATAACCAATAGCAGAATTGTTTTAGGGACGTTGAGACTTTGAGACGTGAAGTGGAACGTGTGGCATATCTAGGAATATTTAAGGATAGAAATAAAAAGTCTGTAAATAACAAGGAGCTTGTGAATTTAAACATTTGAAAACATACAACATAATGTTGAATATAATGCGTACACGGCTAAGTATATAGACAGTGGAGGCGACCAAGTAACGTAACGGACTACTGGGATGGTCACGTCTGACAAGAATTATTTTCCTATTGTGAGCGTGGAGACCCGGCTAAAGCCGGGTATTGTTATAGATGTCAGGTGCAGTGGACCGAAGAGTGTGAAGAATGCAAGTGGCAAGTGGCGAATACGAGTTTCGACTATAACGATTAGACACGCTAAATATCAAGAAAACTTGATATGGAGGAGACGGAACTCCCGAGTCGTCTGTCAAAGATTCGTGCCTCCTCTCATTTATGTATGTTTTATAATAGACTATGTTTCTATTCCAGCAGGGACGCGATAGGGAATAATTTCTTTCCAGTTGCGACTGCGAATTTGGAAAAAAATAAAATAGTCCAGCAGCCCCACTTGGAGGCGCTACAGCATTACCATGTTAGGTCACGTTCACCAGCGCCATAAAGCAAAGAATTGCTTCACAAGTGTCTCGATCCATGAAACGACGAATTCTTGATAAATTCCAAACATTACAACTGACATTCTTGATATTAATAATGGGAGAAATGTGATTGTTCAGTTCTATAGATGAATCAAGAATAACCCCAAGATTACGTAACATAGTTGGGTAAATATTACGCCACCGAGTTTTTGGGTAACATTACTAAGCCGACGGGCAAACTCGACAGAAGCTGCAACAAAGTATTCAGTCTTAGACTCATTTAATTGCAGCTTGTTATTCATCATCTATTTCTTGATTTCTCCAACACAAAATTGTAATTTATCTGTTTATGTCGGGCTACTATATACAAGCGCTCTGCTCGTTCGGATTAATGCTCACATAACTGTGAGTCTTTTCAGCATATATATGGCAGCTGACATCATTAGCACGAACAATGTCCCCAAATGGATGAGTATAGATGTTGTAATCAAGTGAACCAAATATGGATCTTTGGGGAAACCGATATTCCGTTGTGTGAATCACAAAAATGCACCATCAATGCAAACCCTGTGTATATTATGGAGATATATTGCACACCAGCTCAACGCTTTATTTCTTTTACCAAAATTATGCTGAAGCGTACAAAAAAAAATCTGCATGGTTCCTACGAAAGAAAGATACTTGTTCAATGAACTGTCTATACATGAATTATATTTTTTTTAAATCTCAAATGGAATATTCCATCCAAAATCAAGAAAAGGCGCCAAAATGTGGGATAGCAGTACATACTGTGTGGGTATAGCAGTGTATACTGTGGCAAATTATTTGCATAATACGTTTGGGTGTAAACTGGTCTATCCTTATTTAGCTTATGACAAAGGCTTGAGGGATAGCCGACTTTACAACTCACAGCATATCTAAAGATGTTGAGAGTGATCTTTAAAGCTGTCAATAGAGGGCAGTAAAGTACAGTAAATGATAATGGCAGTGGCATCAAGATATGCACTGGCCCTCGAGCCAGTGTATGTATCCATGTTTTTATATACATGTGGGATAGCCCACTTTACCTTTCAGCTGCTCAAATATGGAGGGGTCAATTGTGTCAAAAGGCGCCGAAAGATCGAGCATGACAAAGACAGTTCTATTGAAGGCTGCTCCAGAGAAATTAAAGAACTGATGACGAAGAATAAGTTAAAGTTAAATTATTCAAAGACTGAAGTTTTATTAATTCGTTCCCGGTTTGACGCTTCACAATTCCCTATGTCTGAACTCTCGGAGTTTTATTTGATAATAACTACTCTTTCAAACATCATATTTCTAGCAAGTTTCTCTCAATATACCTCTGACTCCGTAGAATTGCACATATCTGTAAATATCTCTATGTGCAGTCATACAGAACGCCTATTCATTCACTGAGTGTTTTTAAAACTCGACTATTGCAACTCTCTTCTATATGGCTTCCCTGAGTAACAACTCCAGCTTCTCCAACGGGCGAGAAAACAATGCTGCGAGGGTTATAACATGCTCAAGAAAGTGTCATCATATCATACCCTTTCTTCGACAACTTCATTGGTTACCCGTTTCCTCCAGATTATATTTCAAGATCTTACTACTTACCTATACAAGTCTCCATCTGTGCAACACGATAAGCCATGGATATATGTACGGTTATTACGTTCAACGAACCTACTGCTTCTCCGAGAACCGAGATAGAAGTGCTACTCCTTTGACCGTTGATTCTTCTCTGTACCTGCCTCAACATTATAGAACTCATCACCACTGAATGTAAAATCTGCTATACTGACAACATGTTTAGGAGAAGACTTAAGTCATACGGTACCTTTTCTCTGTTGCTTATTCAGTTGTAGAACCTTTGAGCATTATTTCTTTTGGATATATAGGCGCTACATAAATGTGAATTTATGATTACGGTTGTTATCATTTTTAATTGGCAATGGCAGAAACAACCCCATTCTCAACACGGAGTAATCTTGGTTGAATGAAACCGTTTGTTTACAGACCGGAAGTTTTCAGACAGATGTTCATGTAATGCAGCTGCCATTTCAATGATTTTGGAGGCAACTTTTATGTAGGAAACGGGACTATCATTTTTAGGTTTATTCGGGGCCAAACCGTGTTTTTAATAATCGGAGAAATTTCCCCCGCTTTTCATAGCGTCAATCGGGAGAACGTCAGTAGCAAACGGCACGTTTATCATATCAACGAAAGCCGGAATTAAGAGGGTAGAGTTCATTCTTCCCATTTGTCAGTGCAGGAAAACCTTTTATAATTCTAACAAGAACATTTTCTTCACTGTGGTTCATATTACCTTTAAAGGCGTCCATACATACATGGAACGTGGATTTTGTTAGAATTACCAATTGTTCTAGTAAAATGTCAGTCTCCAGCAGGAACAAATTGTTCTACTTACCATGCAGTTACCATGAATTAATGAGCTCTTTCTTCTATACTTACACCGGTAAATCCATAAGGAAAGAATCCGCCATATTCCTTCCAGTTGTCGATATCTGCGTAAAATAACCCAGCGATGATGCAAGTAGCGACGACTATGAAGTTAATGGCAGTGAAGATCAACATCGTCATGGAGTTAAATTTCGCGCCCATAATTAGGACCACCGTCATTGCTGCAGCGATCCCGAAGGCGAGAAAATCCGGGTACTCCCCCAGGAAGGGCGAATCGAACGTCCCGATGTTCTCCTTGATAAAACCGCTGATGGAATTATTAGCGACCGTATCGAGGTATCCGCTCCACGCTACCCCAACGCTCGCGGCCCCGATGATGCACTCCGCTAGCATACTCCACCCGATGACGAAAGCGATCAACTCCCCGACGGCGACGTATGCGTAGGTGTACGCTGAGCCCGTAATGTGCATCCGCGCTCCGAATTCTGCGTAGCATATTCCTGGAGGAAGAAAACGATAGAAAAATATGGCGATTCAAGAAAGGGTTCTAACGTATTATCTGGAGGTAATCACATACGCATGTGCAGTGTATAGTCATGCATCGTCGGATCACGATGGACAGTCGATTCATTCATTCCTGAATACATGCTTGAGTAATGGACGGGTGCCTGAGACAGTATGAGCATTGTTTAAGTAAAGAAGGTGAAGATCACGACCACCCGATACACATGGACATTAAAGTAATTTATTGTGTTAAATTATAATTCCAGTAATTACTGTTTAGTTTGTAATGTAGTAAGTATTATAACACCAATGTAGTAACAATTACGCCTATACATAATTTGATTTATTACAATTATACTTCTCGTAACACGTGTTAACAAAATTAATTTGTGATGTTAGTTACTGTGTTATTTGTATCGGCTACCACGAGTGCGGACAGTCTATTCATTCTTTCATTCCTGAATACATGCTGTTTGGGGACCCGTTGATGAGTATAGTTTAAATAAGGTGAATGTCACGACGGACAGTCGATTAATTCATTCCTGAATACATGCTTGAGGAATGGACGGGTGCCTCAAACAACATGAGCATGGTTTAAATTACGAAGGTGGGGATCACAACGGACAGTCGATTATTTCATTCCTGAATACATGCTTGAGGAATGGACGGGTGCCTCAAACAGCATGAGCATGGTTTAAATTACGAAGGTGAGGATAACGATGGACAGTCGATTAATTAATTCCTGAATACGTTCTTGAGGAATGGAAGGGTGCCTCAACCAGCATGCGTATGGTTCAAATTACGAAGGTGATGATAACGATGGACAGTCGATTCATTCATTCCTGAATAGGTTCTTAAGGAATGAACGGGTGCCTCAGACAGCATGCGTATGGTTTAAATTACGAAGGTGAGGATAACGACGGACAGTCGATTCATTCATTCCTGAATACATGCTTGAGGAATGGACGGGTGCCTCAAACAGCAGGAGTATGGTTTAAATAAAGAAGGCGAGAACCACTCGATGCACACAGGGACATAGCGAGGATCTTCTGATGGGGAGGGGGAGGGTGTTGTAGGGTAACAAAGTCCGACTAGATAGATTTTAAATCCCAAAAGTTCCGACTGCCTCACGAACTGGATTTTCAACGGTTTTCAACGATTTCCAGCGAGTTAAACCCCATGACCTACCGGACAAATGAAGGAATTTGACTTTCCCTTTTTAAAATATTCATAAGATAATCTGAAAGCAAGCTAAAAATTATCTGTAATGTAATTCGGAAAGCCAACAAGTCGAAGAACATAT